>CM046451.1:24287254-24412254 GCA_025506515.1 Flaveria trinervia
TCTTGCATACACGTGTCGTAAACACACACTAGTTGTCGTTTAACGTTGGTGACCTAATAATAATTAACAATGTTAAATTAATGATAATCTAATTGATTATGTGATTATTGTATTATGTTTATGTGTTTGCATGTTTTAAATGTTAATTAGAAAATTAATCGCGTAACGCGGAAACGTGCCTATTTATTCGTATGCCTTGTGTTTTTATAAAGATAAAATATATAATGATTTTCATTAGTTTATATATTTATATTATTAAGTTAAAAATACTTTACAAAGAGTTTAAAGCCTAGTTTTTATAAAATACCAAAATATAAGGGCTTAAAGGGTAATATGGAAAATAAAATTAAACAAAACACTCCTAACCCTAGCCCCACCCCATTCGGCAGCAACCATCACCCTCTCCCCCTCCCAACTTCGAATTCGAACAAGAACAAGCATCAAAGCATCGGTTTTGCTTGATTTCAAGGCATACAACACGTAGGAATCATCAATTGCAAGCTAACACACGTTTAAAGGTTAGATTTTTGCAAGTTTTCATGGGTTTTTCATGGTGGCCGAACCCTAATTCGTGAATGATGGTTCATGGTGTCGAAATTGATGTTGTTTGATGATGTTAATATGTTAGTTGGATTGAATACATGTTGTTTAACGTTGATTATGTATGAATTGTATATTTTTAGTGGATTGATCATGACCTTTGGTTTTAAGCAAACCCTAATTCGAAAATTGATGAGATTATGCATGATGGATGATGTTTGATGAATGTATGATGATTAGTAGGTTGTATGAATGTTAGAATACATTGATTTTGCAAGAAATTAATGAATTTAAGTTGGTGTTCATAGGTTTCTAATAATAGTAACTTTATTTTCATGACATGATGATCAAATGATAGGTTGATGTTGTTGATGGGTTCATGATGTTAATTAGATGCTAGATTGTTGATTTGAATTCTAGAAACCTTAGAATGAATGTTGTTGTTCATATCTTGCCGAAAGTGGAAACTTTTGCTCATGATGATTGTTAGATTATGATGATTAGGCATTATTGATCATGTCTAGATGTTGTTATGAGCTTGAGATGGTATAATTGTGATAAATTCATGAATACATTGAGTGTTTGATAGATGTTGGAATGTACTTTCCCAAAAGGGAAACTTTATTTGCACAAAGTTTGAAGGATGATAGTTTAAACATGTTTGGGATGTTAGGAGCATGTTAGTAAGTTCATGGATGAATTCTAATGTGATAGAACATATTAAATTAGTTGTATGGGATGCTTGGATAATCATGGGTGATGTTTGGACTTTCATGATCATGTATGATGTTGATGTTGGTTAGTGCAATGAATGGTAATGTGATAGAACATGTCGGTTAGGACATCATGTTTGGGACTGGAAATAGATTGTTGTGATGTTTGTTGAGTGCAATGAACATGGTTAATGAATATGATTATGATCATCATACACGTGTGCGAATCTGAGGCCCCTACTTAGTAGGATTGGCAGTGTAACATCTTGTTTTTTTTAACTTAAAAGTTAACTTGTTAATACTTGTAAGGACCTTTTATGTTTTTTTTATTTTAAACTTTGAGGTTTGTTTTACTTAATAATTAATCTTGGTGATTAACGAATTAATTTAATAAATAGTGATAACAATATAAGTATTATAATGTTTATTTATTTTTTTAAGATGATGATAACCTTAAATAAAATAATTTTTTTTTATTTATTTATTTTTCTATTTTATTAATAATACCAATAACCATAATAATATTAATATTAATAATATAATATTAATAACAATAATGTAATGATAATAATATTAAAAATAATAAAGTTGTATAACTTTAAACTTGTAATTAATAAGTTTATTACATAAAATAATAACCTTTTAGAACTTCAGGGACTAATTTGTAATTAATTTTAACTTAATCAAAACTTTAAAACCCAAGTGACAACATTGAAAACCACAGGGACCAAAGATGGCTTTACCAAACCCAAACCCCCCCCCCCATTCTTTTCTTCCCCGCAAATCCGGCGAGGCGCTGGTGGCTATTCCGGCCAAGCCCGGCGACCATCGTTTTCACTTGTTTTTCGATCCAAAACTATTCCCAGCCGTAAGTGAGGATGATTCGAACTATTATTGGTCATTTAATCGGGTTTAACGACGGTTACCAAAGCGTTTGGGCTCGAGTAACCGTCGGCCATCAGTCTCAAGCCGTTGAGCATTAAAACACAATAATAATCAAATTAACTCAACAAAAACGATCTTTTATCTATCCCTAACCGATTATCACATCCAATTTCACCTGAAATGCACTTAAACCACTCGAACGACTACAGCATCTACATCGAACCTGCAACACAACCGAGAGCCCTGTTTCGACCTATCTAACTTGAAATTGTTTGAGGGCTTTCGATCATCATAACCTTTACAAGCTTCACACAAGATTAATTCGAGTATTATCAACGTTTATGCCTTGATCGATGCTCAACCCAGTCGCGACTCGAATGTAAACCCGAGAGCATCAAATCGAACATAATCATGTAAGTTTTACATATCATCATAATCGTTCTAGCATGGAGAAACAAAGCCCCATGAATCTAACCTGTAATTGAATCGAATCGGGGTTCAATTTTGATCAAAATCATTCTAGGGTTCTTATGAATTGGGAATCATTTGAAAAAGGGTTTTTATTAATTAATTTCTGTTTGTAAACAAGAAATGGGCTTTAGCCCAACCGGTTACCATCTCACATTATATGCAAGAGGTCACGGGTTCGAACCCGGCCTCTTGCAATTATTTTTTTAAAGGCTTTTTAGCCCTCAAATTAAAATAATGGATTTTTGTAAACTTCTAATATTTTTAAAATCGTCAAATCATTTTTATACTTTTTTTATGAATTTAAATAATTAAATATTCTTTTTAATAAAATACTTTTCTTGGTTATTTTAAATAGTAATTAATAAATTAATGGTCCAAACGTTTCCTTTAAATATTCATCGTTTACATCACGTTATTTTAAATGGATATTATTTTCAAAACATTATAAATTTATATGATAAATATTAAATCATTTGTTTAATCTTTTAGGTATGTTATATCATAATTAGTAAATAAAGTTATTCGTTAACTTTTATTTTTATATCTTGAAAGTTATGAAACAATATAATTTTCAATGATTCTTTATTCTTATTTTAACAGTTTCAATATTATAAAGATCATTTAAAGGCTTAAAAACTTAATAAAATGATTTAAGTAATTATAAATTATCCTACAAGTCATTTAAAAAGGTATTCATTTATCTTTACCAAAATTTAAATAATTAAATATCGAATTAATCATTCCTTTTCGCACATTGTATTTATTCTTTATGAAATTAATAAATTCAATCATTGAATGTTTCATTATCATTCTTAATCTATTATATATATATATATATATATATATATATATATAATATATATATATATTAAATCAAAACGTAAACGATTGTATTATAATATATCTATAAAATGTAATTATTAAAACCCCCCAAATTCCAATCGAAACCCTAATCATTATTTGAATGATAATCATATTATTAATTTTTATCTTGTAATACATATTTAGGTGCCTTGTAATGAATACTTGGGAATACTTTGGGTCATCCTTAATCTTAATTATCATCTTGTAATGCTTATATCAAAGTGAGTATTCTATACCCTTTTTCCTATTTTCACACTTTGGGGTGAAACATGTTAACTTATACTATTGCACTCGTAGACTTATTTGAGACTTGTAAACCTATGGCAATTCATCTTGTAAAAGTTGTGGTTAGTTGAACTTTCGTGATTACCATGTTATGGCGTTATATGTACAATCATTAACTATTGCTAGCCCAGCGAAGTCATAGATCTATGGGTAAGACAAGCCTGCTTGGTTGATCCGAGTACACTTAGCTGATCGTATATACTTTTAACGTTTGAGACTTGTAAAACTTTTGTCGAGGTTTGATTGTTGCATTGTTCATAACATCCCTAATCACTTTATTCACTAACTTATGACTTGAATTGCCATCTTTTATATACTTATGTATTGAAAACTATGGAATGCTCACCAACATTTTTATGTTGACCTTTTATTTTTAACATGTTTCAGGAATACCTCAAGTATGTGTTTACTCTTTAAAGCTTATCACATCTAGGATTGGACCTAGAGATAAAATGGATGATCATGTTATTTGTAGCAATTGTACATGATGTATTCTTTGTTGAAACTTTTGCTTGTAATGTTGCAATTCAATTTTATGATTAATACATTTGGATTTAATAAATAGCGTTATGTGGCTGTGAACAATCGTAACCCTCACATCTCGACGTTTCCGCCGTCAAGGTTGGGGTGTGACAGATTGGTATCAGAGACCATAACTATAGGGAATTAGGTTATTAGAAATAGTGACCTAGACTATAGTTGCATGAACCTCATAAAAAGATCATTATACTTTTGTGCTTGCTTATTGTTTGCATGCTACGTAATGCTATGCCTTTTATGCAACTGGATGCCTTAGTATAATGCTTAAAACTTAGTTATTTGTCTCCCAAAACTTAACTTAAACTCTTTGATTTCCCCCGACAAATAAACTTCCTAAACTTATTCTCAACGACATGTGGAATCTACACTTATCGTCGTGGATTCAATTCCTTAGACTCTATGTCTAATCTATGTAAATCTCAACAAGGTTTTGATTTCATAAACCAAAGGAATTTGTGTGACACATAGACACCTGTATTCTGGATTTCCTGGCAAAAGGCCTTCGGGCTAAGGCAAGCATATCGTATAAATCTCATTATGAGACCAGTTATGCTTACCTGGGGATTTCTGGGATGAGTGATAAACTATGGTCAACATACACAAGTCTCTATGGCAAATGGGTCAATTTACCTTGACGTGTCAACAATTCCAAATGGTAATGTGTTACCAAATGGAACCATCCTCTTTGTATCTTAAAAATCCTTGATTTTCTTGAACTGGTTTATCACCAAGGTTTCAATATCTTCTCATTTTTAACATATATAATGTTCCTGTTAAGATTGAACCCATTCTACATTTCAACTTCTACATTTAAACATCGCTACACGTGGGCGTTTCATGTATCTATTTCTATACCCTGACCAACGTGTGCATGCCTCTTAATATATCCAAAGAAATTGGAATCTAAACCGAATGGCCTTCAAAAATTTAAACCGTTGCTTATGGTTCTCAAGTCTCCATAAGGATGTGTCCCATAACTAAGAATATGAAATGCTATAGGTGGAATTCCTACATCTCGGGATACTTTGTCTAGGCGAAGTGTAAATGGTGATTTGACTCGATCATTGAATCCATTTACTTGACTCGAAACCCTTGAGATGAGTGATCGCTTATAAGTACGCATGTCTTTAATAAAGTTATGGCCGATCTCATATCTTGAGAAGTCCATGTATTCCCTTCGATTGTGAAACGAATGTTCACATCTCATTATGATGTCGAATCATTCTTGTCCTTGACTTTGACTTCCTGATTTAAATTATTCAAGATTTGAACACCATCATAACAAATTTCTGCTATCTCGAACTTTGATCTTAAGCTTGTTAGCATGATTTTTCCTTTTGTTATATTGATGTAATTTGAAATTTTCCGAGTTCTAATTGAAATTATCTTCCTTTCGTTGTTAAGTCAAACTTCATACCGTTTGCACCATGGGAGATGCAAGACTTTGTAAGTCAACCTATAACTAAGAACATTTGTATCTCATAAATGATTCTAACTCATCAAAATAGGGGTGATTCCCTTACTTTGATGATTCTCTATTCGTTTCGATAAATGGTTTCCAATCGCGTGTTTTATGAAATTTCATCCTCTGGATTGGGGTGATTACCTTATCTTGAGGATTGACTTCAATTATTTTCTTTGGAATGACATTTCACAAATGACATGATCTCACCAAAATAGGATTGAAACCCGTACTTTGGTGACAAATGTCAATTTTCGATTGTTTTCTTGCTATTATGAAATTCAATCATCAAGATAGGCGTGAGTTCCATACCTTGATGATAATATCATCTTTATGAATTGTATTTGTTCAAATGAGACGACTTCATCAAAGTAGGAGTGAATTCTGGATTTTGATGAAGAAGTTCATCTTGTTATATTTTGTTTTTGTAAAACTTCACCGTTAAGATAGGAGTGATGCCCTTACCTTAATGGTGAGTTACCTCGTTTTATTTCTGTGGATCCTCAACAATGAGTTGGGATCGAGCTTTTTGATTGGTAAGTTAGAGGTCATACCTTGAGAAGACATCATCAAGTTAGGAGTGAAAACCACACCTTGATGACTATTCTCATTTCTTGATCTCCAACTTACCAAGGTTTAATCAAGTGACAAGAAACATGTAGTAACTTGAAGGGTGAACCAATTTTAGTGTTGGACCTATCAAGCCAAAGCATGATTTCTGAACTGGAAAGAAGACCGAATCACTTTAGGTTGATTTTGATTTCGAGTTTGGAGCATTTGAATTCTTAAATCGATTTCTTTTCCTTTATCTTCATGTTTTGACTCGATCTAGCTACATCGAACCATTTATTTCTTACTTATCAACTTTTATTTTGAGTTGTCATCAACACATGATTGTGTGATGGTAGCCTTCTTAAACGATCTTTCTGCTAAATAAAGACATTATCAACTTGTGTTCATGTCTTTCTAGACACACGAATGTTCTCAGCTGTGCTTATGGGTTTGATGAACTACGTATGCAATCTATACTTGGAAATTTGCTATCTTGCAAAACATGTTTACAAATATTTTCTTAATGTTTGCGTCATTTCTTGAATCGCTTTTGAACCTTAACCTTGAAAATCAATGAAATTTTATCTTGGTTTTGAACAACAAGACTCGTTATTATCCTCATTGCGATGTGGATATAAGGGTTCATAAAATTTCGCAATTTGTAGCCATATGTGTGGCATAAAAGGAAAGACATAACTTGGCATGTGTCCAAGTGTCTTACTTTCACATATGACAAAACCTAACATCCGTGTTCATGTGAATCTCCTGTTTAACTTTTCATCACTAAGTGCCTCTTATCTTAGATGCCATGATGACAAATGGTGCATTATAGACCGATTAACTAATTTCATATTGACTCATGTGGATTAACGGGTCGAGAAATTGGCTCGTATCTATCCTAAATAGTTGTATACCGTGGTATGTCGTTAAACATCGATCATTAATTTGGATGATCAATTCATTTTCTACCTTTAATAATGTTCCCAACCATCGTCGTGAACTTATTTCAAGATCTTCGCATATCGTATTATTCATAGACCGATGATTGGTCAAAGGAGAGATACATACACACAAGATATGCGTTAAGAGCATTTCATATAGTGACGTTTGGGATTCTTAAACCCTGACGGTCAACCTTTCTTATCATTGTTGGTCCTTTATTGATTTCTAGACATCATTTTACTACGAAATATATTCTAGAAGTTGTGACCTATAAATCTAAGGTACCACGGTAACTCGTTTTTCCAACGTTTCATCTCAAAACGACTCGCGCTTATTATGTTAAGGATCTTGTAAGATTCCATAAAGTGAAGCGTGCCACCTGTAATCAAACGTCAAATACTGTTCGTTGAACACTCACATTTCATTTCAATTCCGTTGTTCATTTAAGTTCATTCTTAATTTCGGGACGAAATTCTTTTAAGTTGGGGAGACTGTAACATCTTGTTTTTTTTTAACTTAAAAGTTAACTTTGTTAATACTTGTAAGGACGTTTTATGTTTTTTTTTTATTTTAAACTTTGAGGTTTGTTTTACTTAATAATTAATCTTGGTGATTAACGAATTAATTTAATAAATAGCGATAACAATATAAGTATTATAATGTTTATTTATTTTTTTAAGATGATGATAACCTTAAATTAAATAATTTTTTTTTATTTATTTATTTTTCTATTTTATTAATAATACCAATAACCATAATAATATTAATATTAATAATAATAATATTAATAACAATAATGTAAATGATAATAATATTAAAAATAATAAAGTTGTATAACTTTAAACTTGTAATTAATAAGTTTATTACATAAAATAATAACCTTTTAGAACTTCAGGGACTAATTTGTAATTAATTTTAACTTAATCAAAACTTTAAAACCCAAGTGACAACATTGAAAACCACAGGGACCAAAGATGACTTTACCAAACCCAACCCCCCCCCCCATTCTTTTCTTCCCCGCAAATCCGGCGAGGCGCCGGTGGCTATTCCGGTCAAGCCCGGCGACCATCGTTTTCACTTGTTTTTCGATCCAAAACTGTTCCCAGCCGTAAGTGAGGATGATTCGAACTATTATTGGTCATTTAATCGGGTTTAACAACAGTTACGAAAGCGTTTGGGCTCGAGTAACCGTTGGCCATCAGTCTCAAGCCGTTGAGCATTAAAACACAATAATAATCAAATTAACTCAACAAAAACGATCTTTTATCTATCCCTAACCGATTATCACATCCAATTTCACCTGAAATGCACTTAAACCACTCGAACGACTACAGCATCTACATCAAACCTGCAACACAACCGAGAGCCCTGTTTCGACCTATCTAACTTGAAATTGTTTGAGGGCTTTCGATCATCATAACCTTTACAAGCTTCACACAAGATTAATTCGAGTATTATCAACGTTTATGCCTTGATCGATGCTCAACCCAGTCGCGACTCGAATGTAAACCCGAGAGCATCAAATCGAACATAATCATGTAAGTTTTACATATCATCATAATCGTTCTAGCATGGAGAAACAAAGCCCCATGAATCTAACCTGTAATTGAATCGAATCGGGGTTCAATTTTGATCAAAATCATTCTAGGGTTCTTATGAATTGGGAATCATTTGAAAAAGGGTTTTTATTAATTAATTTCTGTTTGTAAACAAGAAATGGGCTTTAGCCCAACCGGTTACCATCTCACATTATATGCAAGAGGTCACGGGTTCGAACCCGGCCTCCTGCAATTATTTTTTTAAAGGCTTTTTAGCCCTCAAATTAAAATAATGGATTTTTGTAAACTTCTAATATTTTTAAAATCGTCAAATCATTTTTATACTTTTTTATGAATTTAAATAATTAAATATTCTTTTTAATAAAATACTTTTCTTGGTTATTTTAAATAGTAATTAATAAATTAATGGTCCAAACGTTTCCTTTAAATATTCATCGTTTACATCACGTTATTTTAAATGGATATTATTTTCAAAACATTATAAATTATATGATAAATATTAAATCATTTGTTTAATCTTTTAGGTATGTTATATCATAATTAGTAAATAAAGTTATTCGTTAACTTTTATTTTTATATCTTGAAAGTTATGAAACAATATAATTTTCAATGATTCTTTATTCTTATTTTAACAGTTTCAATATTATAAAGATCATTTAAATGCTTAAAAACTTAATAAAATGATTTAAGTAATTATAAATTATCCTACAAGTCATTTAAAAAGGTATTCAATTATCTTTACCAAAATTTAAATAATTAAATATCGAATTAATCATTCCTTTTCGCACATTGTATTTATTCTTTATGAAATTAATAAATTCAATCATTGAATGTTTCATTATCATTCTTAATCTATTATATATATATATATATATATATATATATATATATATATATAAATCAAAACGTAAACGATTGTATTATAATATATCTATAAAATGTAATTATTAAAACCCCCCAAATTCCAATCGAAACCCTAATCATTATTTGAATGATAATCATATTATTAATTTTTATCTTGTAATACATATTTAGGTGCCTTGTAATGAATACTTGGGAATACTTTGGGTCATCCTTTAATCTTTAATTATCATCTTGTAATGCTTATATCAAAGTGAGTATTCTATACCCTTTTTTCCTATTTTCACACTTTGGGGTGAAACATGTTAACTTATACTATTGCACTCGTAGACTTATTTGAGACTTGTAAACCTATGGCAATTCATCTTGTAAAAGTTGTGGTTAGTTGAACTTTCGTGATTACCATGTTATGGCGTTATATGTACAATCATTAACTATTGCTAGCCCAGCGAAGTCATAGATCTATGGGTAAGACAAGCCTGCTTGGTTGATCCGAGTACACTTAGCTGATCGTATATACTTTTAATGTTTGAGACTTGTAAAACTTTTGTCGAGGTTTGATTGTTGCATTGTTCATAACATCCCTAATCACTTTATTCACTAACTTATGACTTGAATTGCCATCTTTTATATACTTATGTATTGAAAACTATGGAATGCTCACCAACATTTTTATGTTGACCTTTTATTTTTAACACGTTTCAGGAATACCTCAAGTATGTGTTTACTCTTTAAAGCTTATACCATCTAGGATTGGACCTAGAGATAAAATGGATGATCATGTTATTTGTAGCAATTGTACATGATGTATTCTTTGTTGAAACTTTTGCTTGTAATGTTGCAATTCATTTTATGATTAATACATTTGGATTTAATAAATAGCGTTATGTGGCTGTGAACAATCGTAACCCTCACATCTCGACGTTTCCGCCGTCAAGGTTGGGGTGTGACAGGCAGGGTTTAGGATGTGAAGTCGTGAGTGGCTTCACATGGCATGTGGTGCATGATTTGATCTTTGTGTGACATGTTAGTTGTGTTATAACTAGTGGACATGTTATGTTCTAGATTCGCATGACTTGTATGATACTTGGTGTATGATAATCTAAGTGATACACCTGGATAATATAGCATACACTGATCTATTTGAATGTTAACCATGTATGATATATGTGTATGATTGTTTGAATGGTTTACAACACATAAAGTCACCAACGGGTCAAACGGGTCAACTAGGTCAAACATGTCTGTTTATCTGAAATCTTGAGTCCTTGGTTGTAGTGTACTTAGGGTTTCACATGTTCTCTATTTACACGTACTCACGTACTTATATGATCTAGGTAACCTCTGAAGGTTGTCTGTCCATTCTGTCTGTCAAGTAAAACTCTAAGTGTCTATCATGCATATCAGGTGAGTTCATGCCCCACTCTTTATTTAATCTCTTTTGGGGGAGATAGCATACTGGTAAATCACAAACGCTTTATATATTCAAGTTGTGTATAATATTATTATAGTGTTGATATCATGGAAAAGTCCTCACACTTTCGAATTGTTAATATTGAATAGCGGAGAAATTTGGGTAGTACTACTGGGTCTGATGAGCCCCACCTGTGTGACTCGAGGTCAACGGGTGCAATTTGTCCTATTGAACATTGTCACGACCTGTTAAGTCGTGACAGGAGGCAACAACGTAACACAGTTAACTTCAATTGCGAAATCACTATGAGTTAATATTTATTGTTAATGGACTAGCTATCTGTTACAATGCACTACTTTTATATCTATGTTATTAAACTGTTTATGTTTGAATATGACTCTTGAACTCACCAACCATTGTGTTGACATTTTAGTATGCTATTCTCAGGTCATTAGCTTGCTTGCCATTAGGAGCACTACATGGTTTCACTTGCATTCTAAGACTCGGTTTTCAAGACATTTTTATCATTTAATGGTTAATGTTTACTCTTTTGGGTTGGCGCATGTTTTGCTATAGTATACACTTTTATTTCTTTGGGTTGTTTTACAAAACGCTTCCGCACAGTTTAAAGTTTGTACTTTGGTTGATTTTATTTTAATTATGGCATATAGAGTCGTTCTGAGTAACTATTGACTCAAACCTCGCGGTAAAACTCCGCATGTGGATTTTGAGGGTGTGACATATATCAATATAAATAAAGCAACATTATCCTGTGTACAGGAATAAAAAAATGTTAACATATGCACATACATTCAAACTATTCAAAAATTAAATAGCCTTTTAACCTGTACATACAAAATTTTTGCTCATTTTCTTTTTTCGTTGAACTTTGTGGTGTTTCTAAAAATATAAACAAATCAAGACCCTTAAATATTTGGAGGTAAATATGAGAGTTACAACTCATTTAACCAAAAAATGTGTCAAATTACATTATATCCTTTTTAAATAAAATTAAAGTTATATAAATTAATAGTTTGTATTAATTCTCGTGGTTCTTATGATTTTTATGAGTTCTGAAAAAATCTTGACCCTATGTGTGTGTGTGTGCGCGTATATATATGTATGTATATATATATATGTATATATATAGGTATATATGTATATATAGGTATATATGTATATATATATACGTATGTATATATATGTATATGTATATATGTATGTATGTATATATATATACGTGTGTATATATATATATATACATATATACTATATATATACATATATATATACACATATATATCTATTATCTCTAATAAAGCAAGGGTTTTTAAAGACACTTAGCAATCAATTAAATTTTTTAGGGACACGTGTCAATCAATGAGAGCATCTTGAATTGAATTTTCTTGCCTCATTTTTATTAAATTGTTGTTGCATTTATTTTGAAAGTTATGATTTTTAATTTAAAAAATGAATTCATTAATCATTATAAGAACAATCAACAGTTATCATGATTAACATTTTAAATAGTTTTCATATTAGAAATTGATATACTTTATGTTTTAAATTGTTTCCATATTAAAATTTGATATTAAACAAAGTATATTGAATTAACTTTTTAATGTTTAAATTCTCTTCAAATTTCATATATATTAAAAAAGCAACTGTTTTAAAAATAATAAACAACTTATGTCATAAAATGACATATTGTTTTAGAAACAAAACTCAATAATCTATGAACAAACGATATTAAAAAGTTTATACTATAGTAATATTGGATTTGGACATTATTTTAAAATAATTGATATAAATATGATCTTAATCATCTTTGTATTTTCGAATGAATAATTCAAAAAGATGAGTTAGGGACTTACAGATAAAATTATTGCTTTTTGTTTACTCATATTGTTTTATGAATTACTTCATAAAAAATAGAACTAAAAATGTTTACTTTTTTAAATAACCTTGACATGAATAAAAATGACCGCACAATTATAGTTAGAATAATTATAGTTTGAAAAAAAATGTTAATTTTCACAAACAAGATGAAATATATTTATGGATGAGCATGTATATTTTTAATTTTAATTTAATTTAATTTAGTTATTTATTATATATATTCTTAAAATTTTAATACTTAACTTTAAAATTAAAATATGTTGTTGTAATTCCAAGATATCAAAATACAACCCAGTGTATGGAACATAATATTTTATAACATTTAAAAACGATCAACATGAAACTAAATATTTTTATTCACAAGTCATTGCTTGGTGAAAAATACTTAAAATTCAAGTATGTTGATAATGAACATACTATTACAAAACGTATCAATTGTCTAGGCTTCAAATATGATTTTGACTTCAATATCTTTAAATTTATTCTAGATCGTTTCATTTAGAAATCTAGAATTGGTTTGTTTTCTTATCTCAAATTAATTATAATAATTATATAATTTTTTTAAGTTTTTTACACTAACAATATGTAATTTATAAAGTTGGTGTATATTTACATCTTATCTTGTGAACATAAAAAGTCAATCTAAATTCAAATCTAAAACCTTAGAATATATTATTTTCATAAGCCGTGTATTACATGGTTTCAAACTAGTATATATATAAATATATAGATACTAATAAAAAAAAGTTTTTTTGCCACTTGTCATCTATTTAAACTGTCACACCCCCGCTAAGAGCGGAAACACGGGGGCGTAACGAGACGGGAATCGTCATAACACATGGTAAGCGATAGAGATGCAATAATAAAAATGATGACAAGCGTGCCATGACGACACCCGACAACAAGGGGACTTGTGTCGTGTATAGTCGATGTTCACGACAACATAGCCATATGCATAACAGGATAAGCGATTCACATGATCACATAAAGATGAAATTGTAATGTAAATTCCCACAACCCGGGAACAAGTTTCAAAAGATTGTAATTGTTTACACAGTTCAACATTGTTCAAAGTAACTGTTTGTCAAACATGTTTAGTCCAAAAATACATCCTAGGGTCTCCACTAAGGCAGCACACCTAGAACCTCAGCTAGCTTGATCACTTGAAAAGATATGCTCAAAATGGTCAACAAAATTGTTGGTGAGCTCGCAGGTTTAAGTAATAAAAATGTAAGTGATGCTGTATAAAGTAAATGATATGGAATACCGTGAATACAGTTATATACACAAGTAAAATCACATGACATGAGCTTTGCAACCAAACCTAGCGACGTACACAAAGAAATTGTCGGCATATATTCACCCAAGGCCCGTACCTGGCTATTGTTGGTACTAACTAGTATACCAACACGAGGGTGGGGGTGTCAACCCAGTAGTACTACCAATACCTAACTGTCGGTTCCCACACTGGAATTGAATAGTTGAAAAGATAGAACCATACAGCAGACCCAAGCATGTGTCAGATAAGTACGTGCAACACAGTATCACGTTGATTCCTTGTATGAAAATTGTATGTATGTTGTACAACATAGAAAACGGGCGAGCATACTTTTCCCCCATGTTTGTAAATGTTTGTAAAATAGTATAAGCATAAAAAGGGGCCACGAAACTCTCTTGTTAAGCGGTAAGTATGTAAGATCAATGTATCCCAAATGTTGAGTGCAAAAGAACGGTCAAACACCCATTGACAGTTATTGTCAAGCATTAATGACATGTATAAAGCGTATAGTAATGCTTGGTTGGTTTGGGTTGTATCGGTTCGGTCGAGGGTGGCACACACACACAAGCGGACACACGTATCAGATCTTATGTAGATCCAAGTACTACGAGTAGTCGTCATTGCTTACGACATCCTTGTAAAGATCTCCTTGTTATGAAAGATGACACTTTTACTGATGTTGCCTTATCATCATCAGACGTTCGAGGGAAATACACACTCATCATCAGTCACGCAACAGGACTAGACGCTCGACCCACTTTCCATTCGTACGAATCAACCTTCAATCGTGCGAATTAGCTACTTTCGTGCGATTGAACCTTCATTCGTGCGATTGGACTCAGTCGCACCACACAACACACACATTCGCACGGCCCAACCTCCATGCACACGAATCAACCCTCAATCGTGCGAATTAGCTACTTTCGTGCGTTTGAACCTCCATTCGTGCGATTGGACTCCAGTCGTGCGAAACACGCACAATCGCATACACTCAGTCGGTCACCTGACTTGATCGAACACAATCATCCACACGCATGACTTAATCGCATACAGACACCCTGTCGCACGACTCAGTCGCACGACATGTCTAGTCGCACAACTGAGTCGCACGATTGACTTAGACGCATGATTCAGTCGCACGACTCACTCAGTCGCACGGCTCAATCGCATGACAGACCCAGTCGCCTGAACTGCAGAATCGCGACTGTGGTCAGGCTGAGCAGCCCCCGAGCTGCTCTAACGTGGGTTTTATACCACGAGGACTTCCGGAAACACTCAACAAACATACACAAACATGAAACACAAGCAGAAAGACCTCACACGCACCCACTCGACCTCATGTGCTCGGATGAACCCGAGCACCCGAAACCCTAGAAAACGCAGCAGTAAAACCGAACCAAAAACGGGTTGAACAAGGTTGTCTACCTGCTAGGAACGCGTATACACGATGATAACCAAGATTTGGCAGTGAAAACGTGACAAACGTGACGATTTTTGGTGCTAGATCGAGAGAGAAAGTGGAGAAAATGTTGAAGGTGAAAAAGATGAAGATGAGGATAAATGGCTGGGAATGGGGTTTATATACCCAGCCCAAGTTTGCAAAATTACAAGTTTAGTCCCTGCACTTAGCCCCCGAGTTTTCCCAAATTTGTTTCGGTTGAAAAACGACTGTAAAATGTTCGTTATATTACGGTTAAAAGTGTGTTTAATGGCATTTGATAGCCTAAAATGGTTTTATTAATGACAATGGTCGAAATTAAAAATGATATATTTGGTAGTAATGGTGATGAAATTTATAAAAGTTTTATGCTTAACACACGTTCTCGAAGGAAGTACAGGCACAAGGGAAAAATAAGCAGACATGATTCCTTAAAGCAGGAGTTCATGAAGAAAAGGAAGAATAATTAAAATATTTCTATGTTGTTTATGTCGTTCGACGGACCTTAAGGTGACGGATGTCACATAAACCATCATTTTGACACGTGTAATTTTTTAAACATTCTCACTTTAGTTTCTCTCCAAAAAGGTATTAAAGTAATTTAAACACTCAAACAATTTCTCTCTTTTTATAAAAATTAATTTGGTTAATTGATACATTTTTCTCTCTCATCTATATTTTTTTTAAATCAAACTATGTTTTTAAAAATAATTTTTATTGAGAATTAAAATTCATATATTTTATAAAAAACACTAAATCTTTTAAAACATAATAATTTAAATCAGTCCTTTTTTAAAATAATTATAAAAAGTATGAAATTTTCAAAAAGTAGTTTTATTAAAACAGCCATAATAATTAGAAACTTGAGTTTTGAATAAACAATATTTTTATAAACAATGAATTTTTATAAGAAAATCTTAAAACACTATTTAAAAATGAAATTATTTAGATAAGAGAGTTAAAAATGGTATAATTGTTTTATCTTTTGAACATGTACATATATATAATTTTATACATATCTTATATTAAAATATTATACTGAAACTTTAGTGAACTGATTAAGACAAAAAAAATTTATAAGTGACTTGATTGAGACAAAAATATTGTAAGTGACCTGATTGAAACAAAAAAAATTATGAGTGACCTGATTGAGACAAATAAATTTATGAGTGACCTGATTAGAATAATCTTAAAACTTGATTACTATTTTACAAAGTTATCTTTTTAAAAAAATCAAACTATCTTTTTTAGAATAAATTTTATGAAGCAAATTAGATATCACATCTTTTAATCAAAATCTAAATAACAAGAAACTAAAGTTTTAAATAATATGAAATTTTCTAAAACACTAAACATTTTTGAACAAAATATTTTAGTAATTTTTTTTAAAAAAAAATATAAACAAGTAAAATGTTTTAAAATAATCTTATTAAAATAACCAAAATAATTATAAACTAGATTTTTTTTAAAACAAGATTTATATAAAAAAATATTATTTATAATAAATCTTAAAACTAATGTTTAAAAATGAAACTTTTTATATAAGAGAGTTAAAACATGGTATAATTTTTTTTCTTGAACTAATGTATATATAATTTTATAATGTTATACATTAAAATATTATACTTAAAGTAGTTATTTATATACAAATAAGATCATATTTTATCTTTATATATGATATTATAATACATAAGTTTTTATTTAATAATAATTAATATTTTGTTTATTCAAACTGTGTATTACACGGGGACTAACCTAGTATATATATATACTAGGTTAGTATCCTGTGTATTACACGAGTTAAATAAATAAAATAATTAATAATTAGTAATTAATAATAAAAATTATTGATTATAAAACCATTATGATTATAATTGCATATGAATAGCTATTTCAAGTAAATAAACAATAGATAGGTTATAAATAGATAGATATATAGATAACTAGATAGTCTAGAAACTCATTTATTAAACTAATTATAGTTAGTAATAAACACGAAAAGTTACAGTATGATATTTTAATATAAGATATGTACAAAATTATATATGCATACTTGTTCAAAAGATAAAACAATTATACTATTTTTAATTCTCTTATCTAAATAGCTTCATTTCTAAATATTTGTTTTAAGATTTTCTTATAAAAAATTATTGTTTATAAAAATCTTGTTTATTAAAAATTCAAGTTTCTAATTATTCTGGTTGTTTTAATAAAACTGCTTTTAGAAAATTCCATATTTTTTTAATTATTTTAAAAAAGGACTGATTTAAAATATTTTATTTCAAAAAGTTCAATGTTTTAAAAAATATATGAATTTTAATTTTCTTAATAAAATTTATTTTTAAAAACATAGTTTGATTTTTTTAAAATGTTGATGAGAGAGAAAAATGTATCAATTGACAAAATTAATTTTATAAAAAGAAGAAATTGTTTGAGTGTTTAAATTAATTTAATACTCTTTTGGATGGAAAATAAAGTAAGAATGTTTAGAAAAATGACAAATGTCAATAAGATGATTTAAGAAGATAACAAATGTTAATAAGATGATTTATCAATTCTTTGGGAACTTCATATCATTTTTATCGCTAACTCCATGTAGTTACTTTAAAAAATTACTATTAACAAATCCATCATCAATTATGTTGCACCACATCATCACCATTTTGAAGGGGGCTTATCATCGTTAATTTTTTAGAAGATTCTAACCTTCACCTTCGTCACTTTGATTCCATTATGCGAAGGTTTGCTACATGCAATCAATTGCTTTTGTCTGTTACTCATTTAATAAATATGAAAAGTTCACAAACGTTACATATGTTTGTTAGATGCGACACATCCTTCTATATATTAATTTTTTATAATTTTGATTTAGTTTTGTTTTTCTTTTCATATGACATTATATGATGGAAAAAGAACACAATGAACATGAAAATATGTTTTTAAATAAATACATATATGTAACTATGTTTTTACAAGTATATAACTCTACTATTACATGAACGTAACTAATGTTTTACAACTAATTTTTCTTACGTATACGTAACCCTCTATTACATATACGTGTTATGTAACAATGTTGCTTCAATGATTATGTAATTTTACTATATGCATGTGTAAGTTTTTTGTATTACACACACACACACACAGATATATATATATATATATATATATATATATATATATATATTATATATATATATATATATATATATATATAATATATATATATATGTCTGTTTATTACATATACGTAACTTGGAGATGTCTTTTTATTCATATACACATTTTTCATTTTTTGAATGGCTTTTAATATTACATATATATATAACTCGGTAGGTTTCTTTTATTAAATTATGTTCTCACTTTTCTTTTGCAATTGTTATCAAGTACGTGTACGTAACCAATGAAAACAATACGATTGAACATAGGTTACATGTTTCTTATTTTTAAGTAATTAACAGTAAAGAAAAAAGAATTAAAAGAGAGGAAAGTGATTAGAAAAAATATGAGAAGTAAGAGGAGAGAGGTGATGGGAGTGAAATTAGTAATCTATATGATGTTTACAAAATTTATTATTTAGTTTGTTCTTCTTTTGCCCCTAACTAATTATTAAACATTCAAAATCTTTTATTTAATTGTTAAAACAACATTAATTAATCTTAATCATAGATCAATATTGTTACACCCCAACCGATGGCGGAAACATCGGGGCGCGAGAAGTGATAGATTGTTCAAAGACATCATAGAACTAAAGTGACATAAATTAAGATTAAATTCATTTCCATTAATCAATATAACATTACAATACTTCAAATAAACATACAAAATTTTGAGAAATACAAGTCTAAAACAAGCATAACAAAATAGTAGATTTGGTGTGTTTCTAAGTCCACCTAATTGAGTTTTTGATAAAGCTTCAAGCATTTCCTGCAACATGTATAAAATATAGGTCAACATATGAATATGTCGGTGAGCATCAAGTTTAAATACATAGTATAATAGTGAATAAATCTCAATTCAACATGAGTAAAGTATACTAAAGTTTGTACATTGCTAGCATGCAAAGCCGATAATCAAACCAAAGTGTCCACTAGCGTAATCTTAGCATTAAAAAATGACCAAGACCGTAAATATTGAATAACTTAACATAGACCCATCATAATAGGGCGGATGTGCTAGTCCTATAGCTCTATACATGTTAAGGGAGGTTTAGATTGCTTGCAAGATAATGTATTCTAGAATGTATTCACAAAAATGTATAACAAGTAAGCATGTTTGTATAAATTGAGTTTTAGAATGAGTTTGGTTGAATGCATAATTGCGTGTATTTGATAAATGGTACATGTTGCAACCCAAATAGTGTTAAAACAAAAGTTGTGAAGTATGACTCACGGTTTGGCGATTAGAATCCACAAGAATAGATGGTTGAGTTTAAATAATTCACCAAAGTCACCCTAAAAGGTAAATGAAAGTTTGTAAGTTTAGGATTCAAAGTTTGAGATCTTAATAATTGGAAAGTAAACAAAAATTACAAATATGAGAGTGCATGAAAGTATATACTACTTAGACACTTATTTGAACACCATGTATTGTGTGTGTTCTTTATAAGTTTTAGTCACTCATTGGAAGTCCAAAATAAGGAATCATAAGATTAGTACAATGTCTACCTTAACACAAAACATTCAACCATGGTTGATTGATATTATGGTTTTGTTTTGACTAAGTATTATATAGATATAAATATAAGTCATGCATTAAAGGTAGGGTAATCCACAAACCTCAAGTGTTATATTCATATAAGTCATGTATTAGATGTGGGATATCCACAAACCTCAAGATTGTCACCATTGCACAAAATCTCCACATAAGGGTGATTCGGATGGTCATGATATATAAATAAAAAAACTAAAGTAAACTACTAGTTTGACGAAGTGTTCAAGTGGGGCATGGTGGATAAATTAGTTGTAGAACCAAGGTTCAACATCACCATTTCATACCATAACACAAGCCTTTCAACATTGGTTGGAGGCTCGGTTTGACTTCATCCACTTCTTGATTTGTAGATCACTTAGTGTTTTGTAAAGATGAAAGAATGGAGTGTAAAAGACTTAAAATTTCATAAATATAATTTCAACACAAGCCTTCCAACATGAAGTTGTTGGTGACTTGGTTTAGTATGTAAAAGGTTTAAAAATAAACCAAGAAACATGTATGAAAGAATCAAGTATAATATTTCCAACTTGGACCTCAAAATGGGGGTTACCATACTTGTGTCACCTTGATGAATAAATGGTTATGTCCTAGAGGTTATTCCAAGTGGTAGAGAAAATGAAAAAGAAAGTAAGAAAGAAAGTATAAACATATAAATAAATAAATAAATTAATTAATTAAAACTCACAAGTTGTTCTTGAATATTCTTGCTAAAAAGATAAAGTTCTTGGATGTATTGAGAGAGTTTAGAGAGAGTTTAGAGTGATGAAAGTGATTAGAGAGTGATTTGAGTTAGTATTTATAGATAGAAATTATGGTTGGACATTAATGAAAATAGTTGGGTAGTGAGTGGAAGTAAATTCAATAGTTCAAATTTAACCCTTCAACTTATGTTATTTATCAATTTGTATCATAAACTAATGATTAAATATATTTTGGGTATTTAAACATATGAACCATACAAGAAACCTTATAAATAATTATTCAAAAAATAAGTCTCGATAAATTGCTTGGTTTTGCATTAAAATACGTATTCGTAATTGTTTAATTGTAAGCAAGCACATAATGAACGAGAATAATATAAAAAAATATTTTCACTATGATCAAGTCTTGACATTACAAGGATTGAAGAAAGAGGAGGATTACAATAAAAAAGTAAATAAAAACTACTAAACGTTACAAATATGATCAAAGGACAAAAATTAGTTTTCTTGGTTTTTAATTATAATATAGTTTTTCATTAGAACTCTCCCATATCTCTCTCTCTCTTTCTATCTCTCTCTCTCTCTCTCTATATATATATATATATATATATATATATATATAACATACCCAGTAAATCTCACTCAAGAGCAGGGTCTGGGAGGGGTAGTTGGTGACGAGTCTTTCCTCTATCTTGGGAGATAAAGAGACCGCTTCCAAAGAGACCCCAGACTCAGTAAGAAAAACAATAACCGTAGCAATTATAATATACGGCATACAACACATAGGTATAGATCACATAAAAGCTGAGAAATTGAGTACAACAAATAAGCGTCAAGAAACGCGCGAAAGGGCAGATTGAAGAAAACATGGGTCCCGCAACTAAGTCTATGACTACCCTTCCTACCCACAAGTCCCGCTAAAAGTCCTTAATTTTAATTCTACGCCTCCACGCACTCCTATCCGCGATCATGTGCTCAAAGAGGTGCAAGTCTACTATATCTCTCCTAATTAACTCGTCCCAAGTCAATCTAGATCTACCTCTACTCCTCCTACCATCTACGTTGATGTTCTCTACTACTCTAACTGGTGCTACCATCGGCCTCCGCTTTCCGTGCCCAAACCATCTTAATTTTCCCTCTCGGATTTTATCTGTGATACCAGCCACCTCTAGCCTCTGTCGAAACACGTCGTTTCTTATTCGATCCAATCTTGTGTGGCCACACATCCACCTCAGCATTCGCATTTCCACGACCTCGATTTGTCTCTGGTGCGATTTCTTGATGGCCCAACAGTCTATATATATATAATTATCTTATTTTAAATACAAAATGAGTTAAAGTAACATTTTGATGCTCTAAGTCAAGCCCAAAGTATAAAAAGTAGTTCGTCAACATCAAATGATGTCGTTGTATCTGAGTCGGCGTTGAGTTTTCAGTGTAGATGTATTAGAAGGATCGGGCATAAATTGTCTTCATCTGTAGGGCTGATTTCCTAATCAAGTGTTATTGTTGGTACTTAACATATTTAGTTTTTTTATTTTTATGTGTTAATTAATATAGAATGAAATTACTTTGAGATATGTTACGTTGCAGGTGCTTAGAGCTTAAAAGTGACAATTTGGTGTTTTAACGTGTGCACGGAAGGTGGTATAAGCGAAGATAAAACAAATTGAAGTAAAATGACTTAAAATGAAACCCAGTTCATAGCCTGTAACACCCGGTTATTTTTAAAAGACAAGATATAAAGAATAAAAGAAAGAAAGGCAATTAAGTCCAAGTGGAGGGACTAAAAGTGTAAAAAGGACAAAAATCTTTGAAAAGTTGGTATAAAGGTGGGCATGGCCGCCCACCCTCACTTCACATCAACATATCTTCGGTTCTAGAGAGAGAGCAGGAGGGAACTCTCGGTTGGTGAAAGAAGAAGAAGAAGTGAACGAATTCAATGTAAGAATTCGTGGTTTTATGTGTTTATGATGGGTTTTATCCCGGTTATGTATTTATATGCTTATGGGTTGTGTTTGTGCTCGGGTGTGTGTGTGTGTTTTTGGTGTTGTTTTTAGGTATTTGAACTCTTTGCAAGCGGGTTAAAAAGGAAGAACACCCAAGTTGCACCAGGTGAGTTCTAGACCCTGGTTTTTACTTGTTTTCAAACATCTTTGGGGCTGGAAATGTATTTAAATGATTTTCCAATGTTTGAGTATGTATGCCCCGTATGTATTATGCATGATTGAATGTGATTCTTGAATGCTCATAGGTTGTTTATGTTTAGAATAGCCACATTAAGCTTTGAACAGATGGATTTGATGATTTGGTTGAAAACATACTTGAAACATGTTGAACAGAAGGTCCATGCGCCTAGATAAGGCTCATGCGCCTGAAAATGCCTTAGAAAGAATTAAGTGTAATCCATGCGCCTGAACAGTAACCCATGTGCCTAAGTGTTCATACACACAAATAGTACCCATGCGCCTGAATAGTTCATGCGCCTAAAGTGAAAAATGTTTTTAAAGTGTTGGCTGATGCGCCTACATAGTGATGAAACGCCCGAACAGGGCTCATGCGCCCAAATAGTTCCCATGCGCCTAAGCACTTAGAAATTTTTACAGAATTTTTCTGGGAGTCTATGCTTTAGGGTTTTGATCGAGGTTGACGAAGGGCTTATTAATGATGATGTTTCATGCATGATATGATTACTTATGATTGTTCCTTATTATTGTTATTGCTATTATTATTATTATTACTTATAGTATGTGACTTTACGTGGTATGTTATTATCGTAACATAAATTATATCGTAATAATAAAGTGAAAGAGCAATAAAGAAAAGAAGAGGAACATTAATGGAATTGTTAACAAGTCTTGCAAGCTTACAGGAGGTACACGACCATGTTGTCGTTAGCTCAAAATGCAGGATCGTTGAAGGGTGTGAATTACAACATAACAACACAAAGAAGAGATTAACCAAACTTTAATCAAACAGTTAATTGGATTAACTAAGATAAGACACTAAGAACACAAGTAATGTAAGAGACAGAACATAAAGAACACATGTGTATGGTTTTCAAGAATGCAGTATATTGCTTTCTCTATGTTCTATTACAAGTGTTACAAAGCATATGTGAAAGATACAAGAACATGAGATACTTATACAACATCCTACAGCCGGCTATACTTTGAAAGCTAGCTGGATACAATTGACTAGACACACACAAAATCAATTGTAGAGTCAAAAGGCAGATTGCCTTTTGACTAGTGACTATGACATGCCATAGCTCACATCCTTATCTATTACAAAAAGGATAAAGTACATAAAGTAGAAAGTTACAGACTCAAGACCTTAATGTACAGTTACCAAAAGCATGGACCTTTTCACCAAACCATGTTAGTTAGTGACTTGCAGAGTTGCAGCGGAAAGGTGTCCAGCTTTATGGAACAGTACATCAGATAAAGCATATATTAAAAGTCTTCGAAAGAAATCTGTCTTCATGAACTTGAAGCTTCGGAAGACTTTGTCTCTGAGGCTTCGGAAGACTTCATCTTTGGCTTTGGAAGACTTCATCTTTGGCTTCGGAAGATGTGGGTCTTGGCTTCGGAAGATTTCACACTTAGAGTATTTCTGTTGCACATGTGAAACTTCCGAAGCATTCCACTTCAATGCACTTGTGCAGCATGCAGGAAAGACTAAAGATGTTTGGGTTGCATCAGCCTCTTCATTAATCTCTACAAACTCCCCCTAGGCTGATGCTACCAAAACACTTAGAAAACTTCAGATATTAACAGTCCTCATTAGGATGATCACCATTCCTTTCTTCATAAGATGATCAGGATCCTTTAGGCTGTCAAAGTGTCTTCTCATGTCAAAGAGGTCATGCAGAGGCAACTGAAACATATCTTGCCATGTATAAATGTCTTCAATGCCTTGATCTCTAATAACATGCCACCTTTCTGGATTTGTGGTGTATGTCCAAGACAAGATGGGTCTTCCTGATGCTAGAGGAGCTACTAAAGTTGGAGTTGGTTGATGATGGCCGAAGTGATGAAGATTGTTCACCCCTGCACTGTGGTAGACAGTGCCTTCTCCCCGTCCATAATGACCTCTTGGTAGGTCTTCCAGAATTCAAGCAACTGATCCTCATATAGTGGAGGATCACTGATCAGAGAGGTGAAGTAGTTGGACAGAGACAAGAAACGGCAAACCTCTGAGAAATAAGGATCTTTCTCAGAGCATAACAGAGCAACTTGATTGTGTTGTCTGTGTAGCTGCATGGTAAAGTTGGGATCATTTCTATGAACAAGGTTAGCCATTGTGAGGTAGTTTAGAGATGAAGAAAAAAGAAAGAAAGAAATTTCACAGAGAAATTTTGGGTTTTTAGGTTTGGAGGAAGAGCAGATGATAGAAGAGGGGGAAACCGTTGGGTTTATATGAGAGAGGGATTTCAGATAAAGTTTAATGAAAGAGGATAAACTTTGAAATCCGGATGTCGGTCCCACCTCTGAAAAAGTAGTTTACTTTTTTGCTCAAAAAGTAGTTTTCTTGGAAGTCAAAAAGCTTCCGAAGGTTAATTATCTTCGGAAGTTTTAATGAAAAAGCTTCCGAAGCTAAAATGACTTCGGAAGAATTTCCTGAGATTATTTGATGATTTTGCTTCGGAAGAAAGAATTAAGACTTAAGTGCTTTGTATAGAGATCAACAAAGCTTCCGAGAGTTAATTTTTTTGCTTCGGAAGAAAAAGGTCCTTGAAAATAAGTAAGTGTCTAAGATAACTATTTAAGCTTCGAAAGATAAAATTGAAATCTCTTCCGAAGGTAAATTTCTTAGACAGTTAAATATTTTGAAGGTATGATTTTCTTCCGAAGTTAAAATGCATAACTTCCGAAGTATAAAATCATCAATTAATCTAAGGAAAGTCTTCAGAGAAAGAGTTGTTAATCCAAGGAAAACATGAGCTTATGAAGATGATGGAGTAGACAACTTAGAACACACATTTTTAAGAAATAATAAGAATTAGTTTTAAGAAAAATTTACTCAAGGTTGATCATCCAATAGCTAATATTAGATATTTAAATCTTTGTTCATCAAAAGCTTTTGTAAACAAATCAGCATATTATTCATCTGTGTGAAACTTGACTAGTTTAATTAATCCCTTTTCATAATTATCTCTTATTAAATGATACCTGATATTGATGTGCTTTGTCCTTGAGTGTTGCACAAGATTCTCTGTAATTGAGATAGCACTGTTGTTGTCTATGTGGATTGGAGTCTCCTTGAAATTTAACCTATAGTCTAGCATTGATTCTGAATCCAAAGCACTTGAGCACAGCAGCTAGCGACAACAATGTATCCAGCTTCAGCAGTTGATGCAGAGACACAGGATTGTTTCTTGCATTGCCATGAGACAACCCTTCCACCAAGAAATTGACATCCCCTAGATGTAGACTTTGCAGTCATATTGCAACCACCATAATCACTATCTGTATAAGCATACAGATTGAAGTCAGAATTCTTGGGATACCATAAACCAAGTGTTGATGCACCTTTGAGGTTTCTTAGAATCCTTTTGACAGTATTAAGGTGAGACATCTTAGGGTTGGCTTGATATCTTGCACAGATGCATGTAGCAAACATGATATCAGGCCTGCTAGCAGTAAGATACATAAGAGACCCAATCATAGCCCTGTATAAGTGTTCATCTACACACTCCCCCTTAAGATCAGGACCAAGGGAGTGGTTTCTGGCTATGGGTGTCTTAGCAATCTTACAGTCAGTCATATTGAACCTTTTGAGTATGTCTTGAACATACTTTGACTGACTTATGAAGATGCCATCTTCAACTTGCTTCACTTGAATTCCCAGAAAGAAATTGAGTTCCCCCATGGCACTATTTCAAATCTGTCTTTCATCAGCTTCTCAAGTCTTTGCAGAGCTTTGGATAGTTGAACCAAAGATGATGTCATCCACATATACTTGAACTAGCAATTTTTCTTTTCCTTGTCCTTGATGAAGAGATTTCCATCTATAGTACATCTCCTGTATCCATGTTTACAGAGATACGCAGACAGTGTCTCATACCACTTCGTGGGTGCCTGATGCAGCCATAGAGAGCTTTGTCAAGATTGCAGACATAATCAGGATGATCAGGATCTACAAAGCCATATGGCTATTTGACATAAACCTCTTCATCTATCACTCCATATAAAAAGGCACATTTCACATCAAGTTGAAAGACCTTAAAGTTCTTGGATGTAGCAAATGCCAGGAATATCCTAACAGCTTCTAATCTTGCCACAGGAGCAAAGACATCAGTGTAGTCAATCCCTTCTTCTTGTGGTATCCTTGAACAACCAGTCTAGCTTGTTCTTGATGATGGTGCCTCTATCATCTTCTTATTCCTAAACACCCATTTGGTTCCTATGGTAGTCTTCCCAAAAAGAAGAGTACAAAGGTTCCAAACTTTCTGTCTTTTGAATTGAAGCAACTCTTGTTGCATAGCTTCAACCCAACTTCCATCCTTCAGAGCTTCCTCAACTTTCTTTGGCTCTATCTGGGATAGAAAACAAGAGTAAAGACAAACATTTGCTTCATGGGTTTATCCTCTTGTCTTTACCCCGGAGACAACATCTCCAATGATGTTTGTGGTGGGATGAGACTTGTGGATCCTAAGCTGAGGAATCACAGCAAGTTGTTGAGAAAGATCTAAATTAAAAAAATTTAGATCTGGCATAGATTTTTCTCCCACCACATCAGCACACTTTTCAAGTGAAACTTGATCCAAGTAGTGTGTGATATCATTGATGTTCTCATCTATGGTGTGGTTAGTGGCATCAAGAAATTCTTGGTCACTGTCACCATCACCATTGTTGCCTTCCACAGTTAAGGTGTTCTTATCTAGTTGTAGAGCCTCTGAGCTGGAATTTGAAGGCATACCAGATGTATCAGCTAATTTGTCATTGTTGTGCTGATAGAAACCTCATTTGCAGAAGTAGTTCCAACTGGAGCTGAAGATGTATGACTTGAAGGTCTTCCTAGCTCAAATCTTGGGTCAGGATCACCTGTATTTAAATTTTCTGCAGATCCTAAAACATTCTCACAAGATTTGTTAAAACAGTTGGTAACCAAATCAAGATCAAATAGCCAATCTGGACCAAAACCAGCAACACATGTGTGTGTTCATTGAAGGTCACATTGGCTAACTCCTCAACTATTCTAGTTCTGAGATTGTACACTCTATAAGCCTTAGCTTGTAAGAATATCCAATAAAGTGTCCATCATCTGATTTCTCAGCAAACTTGGCAATTTGATCTTTGGTATTCAAGATGGTGCAAGGACATCCAAATGACCTGAGAAAACCAATGAAAGGTTTTCTCTTGTGCCAAAGTTCATAAGGAGTCTGCCATGAGTCTTAACTACTAAAACTCTGTTCTACACATAGCAGGCAGTGTTGATAGCCTCTGCCCAGAAGGAAATGGGTAGTTTAGAGTCAGACAACATGGTTCTTGCAGCTTCAATCAGTGTCCAGTTTCTCCTCTCAGCAACACCATTTTGCTGAGGAGTCCTGGGAGCACTAAATTGTCTTGCAATATCTTTTTCATCACAAAATATATCAAGGGTTTGGTTCTAGAATTCTGTTCCTTGATCACATCTTATGATTTTGACCTTGTGATCAGACTGATTCTCAATCTTCAAGATGAAATTTTTAGAATCTCAGGAGTCTCATCCTTAGTTCTAAGGAAAAAGACCCAAGTGAATCTTGTAAAGTCATCTGTGATCACTAGACAGTATAAGGTCCTTCCTAAACTCATTACACTGGTGGGGCCAAAGAGATCCATATGTAACAAGTGTAGGGGTGTAGTGATGGAGTTCTTTCCTTAGGCTTAGATACCTTATGTTGCTTCCTTTCAGGCATGCAACACAGTGATCATCACTTGTAAACTCTTTCTTGGCATTCCAGTTACCAGATCATGCTTAATCAATTTATTCATGTTCTTAAAGTTTACATGGCACATTCTTTTATTCCATAGAAAAGACTCATCACTATTGGCTTTAGATAGAAAGCATGAAACTTTTCCGGAGGGAGAGGTTTCTTGCAAATCCATCTTGTACATGTTTCCTTTCCTGGGGGCTCTAAGCAAGATATGCTCATAAGGAATGACCACACCAGGATTAAGAACAATGCACTCATGCTTAGTAAAGAGCATGTTATGACTCTGATCACAAAATTGAGATACACTCAGAAGATTGTATCCAAGCTTCTTAACAAAGTTTACCTTTTCAATGTTGAGCTTACCATTCGTGACCTTGCCCCTTCCAAAATGTAACCACCTTCATCTCCTCCAAAAGCAACAGGTCCTCCATCAATCCTTTCAAAGTTCTGGAGTATTGACCTATTACCAGTCATGTGCCTGGAGCAGCCACTGTCTATGATCCAAACATTTCTGTCTGTCTTCAGTTGTCCCTGCACAAAAGAGAATGATTAGTTACATCTGGACTTGCTTGTCTTGGGCTCACTTGCAGAAGGTAAATTAATAGTAATAGATCCTATGGTTGTACTAAGAGGATCTTGAGCTGTTGTTGATGGAGAAATCTCAGTCACTTGGTCTTTCTTAGACGTCCACACCACCTTTGGAGTCTTGGACTTGACCTTCAAAACTTTAGAAATTTTTGGAGTTTCAGAAGTTTTGATGACTGAACCTTCGGAAGATTCTGTAAACACTGCAGCAGACTTCAGTGCTTCGGAAGAACTCCTTTCTTCCGAGACCAAATGTTCTTCCGAAGAGAATTTTCCACTTCCCTTCTTGTTAGATTTGAAACTTCCGAAGGAAACTGGTTTCCTTCCGAAGCCTGAATCTTCTTAGACTCTTTGAAGCCCTTGTTTTGGCCATATGAACTGTACCTTTAGGATTGAAGGGACAATCCTTTGCGATGTGAGTGGTGCTGTCACACATAACACAATTCATCTTCTTCTTCACAAGAGCCTTGTCATGAGAGTAAGACTGTCTTTGGTCACTTCCCTTCTCCACCTTTATCTTTGCAGATGCTGAGACAGTCCTCTTGGGCTGAGAACTGTGCTTGGAGTTTGATGGATCAGGCTGTGCAGCAGTGGTACACAGCAGATCAGTCTTTTTCTTGCTGCTGAAATGAGTTGAGCAAGAACCAGAACTCTTAGCAGAGTTTTGGTTGATGCCTTCAGTCCCTACCACTTTAAACCCTGCAGAAATAAAAACTTGTTTCTGCTTAGAGTCAAAAGTAGGCTTGATCTCTTGACCCTTCCTTGCCTTTCTTTTGCTCTTTCTGATCAAGTTCTTTCTTATGGACTTGGTCATCACAGTCTTCACTTTCTCCTCAGAAGAATAGTGGCCCTTCTTGGAATCCTCCTCTTCACTTTTTGTAGAGGGATTCTTCACTATCTCTTCTTCATCCTCCTCACTCATAGGATCTATAAGAGGAAGCTCATCTTCACAAGTTCCACACCTAGGAGATCTTACTGACAAGATTGTGTGTGGAGGAGCTATCTCATTGGATCCCAGTCCCTGTCTATTTTGATAGCACACTTTGTTGTGCAGGGATGAGGATATCATGTTCTTGAAGGTCTCTTCTTCAAGAACACTCTTTTCTGCCCTGGCTTTGCTGATCACAAGCTCAGCCTGGCACTCAGTTAACTTGGTTATGATCTTTAATTTGAGTCCTAAAATCTAGTGTTTCATGTTTTAGAACTGAAATTGTTTTCTCTAAGTCCTCTATTTTCAGCTTACAATTATTTTTAGACTTTCTAAAATCAGATTTTAAAATGTTTAAGGACTCAATATCAGATCTTAGTTCCAAGTTATAGGACCTGTACCTGTTAACTTTAGCAATGCATTCAGGAGTACAGAGATGTTCCAATACCTTGGCTTCATCATGATCTGCCATCAGTGCTTGGTTTGGAGAAGCATCTTCCACCTGAAAGCTCCAGTCAAAGCCTCTTTCTTCAACAGCAACAGCAGCTTGCTGCTTTGACTTCTCATTATGGAGAACTTTGTCAGTGCAGTTTGGTCTGGATTGTGTTTGGCCACCATTTGTTCTAGGTGCCTTACACTCTTTGGCAAAGTGGTCCATCAAGTTACAGTTGTAACACTTGACTTTGCCTTTGTCCAGTCCAAACTTTCCACTGGTTGCATTGCTTGGGAACTTCCTTCCAATCCTCTTGTAGAACTTCTTGGCTCTGTGAGTGAGAAGAGCCATCTGCTGGACTATTTCCATGTACTCCAGATCATCTGGATGGATACAGTCCAGGTCTTCAAGAGTGAAAAGAGAGTTGCCACAACTTTCATTAGAAGACACAAATGCTTGAGAAGAGCTTGTCTCTTGGAATGGGCTTCCTTGAGTGTAGTTCTCCCTTGGTGTCTCTGGGAAGGTGATGAAAGGACCCTTGGGTGAGTTGTCAGGGTAGCATATAAGATGATGTTTGGGTTCTATGCTATCCCTTTCAACACATGTAGGCTGAACCCATTTGATTGTTGGAGTTGCCAGATGAACCTTGCATGTTCATCTCCATCTGGTAGCCACTGAGAATCCCGTATAACTCTGTCAGAGTGAGAGTTTTGAGATTTTCAGTTCTCTTGATCACCACACAGTAGTGCTCCATTTCCTAGGAAGTGAGGACATGAACTTCCTTACAATGTCTCTATTACAAGAAAACTCCTCCATCCACTAGGGTATCCACAATCTCAACATACCTGAAGTATTGCTGAGTCATGGTCTCACCTGTTTTGAAGGTGAAGTATTCAAACTGCTGCTTCAGGAGATCCTTCTTGTTCTCCTTGGCTTTAGAGGAACCTCATACATCAGTTTTAGTGCATCCCATACTGCTTAGCTTTGTTTTTGCACTTCTTGAAACCTCTGTACACAGAGTTTGGAAGGGCAGTTTGAAGAGCTGTCATGGCTTTCCTGTCTATCTCTACTCTCTTCCTATCTTCATCAGAGTAGTTAGCCACATCCTTGGGGATCGTACCAGCACCAGTAGCAGAGGGTGTGCTGGGTATGAAAGGTCCATTCTCAATAGACTCGCACATTCTTGAATCAAGAGACCTGATAAAACCTTCCATTCTTAAACACCAGGTGTCAAACTCATCAAGAGTGATCAGTGGGGACTTGTTCATGGTCCATTTTCCATATCAATTTTGGAAATGGCTGCCATTTAAAAAGTTTGGTATTTGTGTGTGTGAGGGATCTTAAGATGGTGAGATCTTATATCAAGAGCTTGAATGCTCTAATACCAAATGCAGGATCATTGAAGGGTGTGAATTACAACAACAACACAAAGAGGAGATTAACCAAACTTTAATCAAACAGTAAACTAGATTAACCAGATAAGACACTAAGAACACAAGTAATGTAAGAGACAGAACATAAAGAACACATGTGTATGGTTTTCAAGAATGCAGTATATTGCTTTCTCTATGTTCTATTAAAAGTGTTACAAAGCATATGTGAAAGATACAAGAACATGAGATACTTATACAACATCCTACAGCCGGTTATACTTTGAAAGCCAGTTGGATACAATCGACTAGACACACACAAAATCAATTGTAGAGTCAAAAGGCAGATTGCATTTTGACTAGTGACTATGACATGCCATAGCTCACATCCTTATCTATTACAAAAAGGATAAAGTACATAAAGTAGAAAGTTATAGACTCAAGACCTCAATGTACAGTTACCAAAAGCATGGACCTTTTCACCAACCCATGTTAGTTGGTGACTTGTAGAGTTGTAGCGGAAAGGTGTCCAGCTTTATGGAACAGTACATTAGATAAAGCATATCTTAAAAGTCTTCGGAAGAATCTGTCTGCATGAACTTGAAGCTTCAGAAGACTTTGTCTCTGAGGCTTCGGAAGACTTCATCTTTGGCTTCGGAAGATTTCACACTTAGAGTATTTCTGTTGCACATGTGAAACTTCCGAAGCATTCCACTTCAATGCACTTGTGCAGCATGCAGGAAAGATTAAAGATGTTTAGGTTGCATCATCCTCTTCATTAATCTCTACAGGGCTTATTAATGATGATGTTTCATGCATGATATGATTACTTATGATTCTTCCTTATTATTGTTATTTCTATATTATTTTACTTATAGTATGTGACTTTACGTGGTATGTTATTATCGTAACGTAAAGTATATCGTAATAATAAAGTGAAAGAGCAATAAAGAAAAGAAGAGGAACATTAATGGAATTGTTAACAAGTCTTGCAAGCTTACAGGAGGTACACGACCATGTTGTCGTTAGCTCAACTGTGCTGCGGGTTAGCTACCCTATTATGCACACAGGGTCAATCAATTGAGATTGGCAGGACCTTTGCAGCGTGTCCTGGGTGATTGGGTTGGCCTTGTACATAGTACATAGAACCCTTTCGGGGGATACACTTGACCCTCTCGGGGGATATAGTTGACCATTTCAAGGGATACAGTTGACCCTTTCGAGGATATAGATGGCCCATCACCCGTTTTTCCATCGCACATATAGTTGGGGTATTCCTCACTGGTCTATACAGAAAGTGAAATATAAAGATAAAAGTTTACAGAACTGACAAGGCATAAAGTAAAGAGAACGAACAGTATCTGTTCATATAGTTAATGCGTGCTCGCGTATACAGTATAGAGTTGTATTTTTCAGAAAAGAGTATTTTCTTATACATCATATAGAAAGTATTTTATTACTTTTAAAACTAGAACTCTCTCGGCAACGTTGACCTTTATACATTTTCAGTTGCCAGGTAATTATTGTTGAGGATGGCACGAGGGTGAAGCTACTCGGCAGGAAAAGTCTGACATCCATTCGTACTCTGTGTTGTTGTTGTTCTGTATGCATATAAACAATTCTCTTGTAATAGTTAATGATGATGTATTGCTTAACAACAGTGTTTTAAATGAAATGAATGGTTTTTTATAAATCATTTCCGCTACTTAAGTTCGTATAATTATAATGTTTAATGTTTTAACTGCTGTGATTGACCAACTGTGAGGTCTCCGGGAATGGGGCCTTACAAGTTGGTATCAGATCCAAAGTTTATAAAATTGGGTTAAATAAACTTTTAAAACCTAAACTTACACTGAAAATGGGACAAATGGAGCGATGTCAGCCCGAGTAGCTACGTGCCATCAGGTTTGTCTTTTCTTAATGTTAACCGGTATTATGTGCGCATGCTATTTGATTATGTGCTCTTAGTAGATTAGATACTGATTAAGTCAGGATAGGAGATCTTGGGGTATGAAGAGTAAAGTAAGTGGCTAATCACAACTGGCCACTATAATTAGGGACTTACTATACTTGACATAAACTGAGTATTACCTTGAATGACCGTGTTAGTGTTTGAATATTATAGTGTTCTTATAGAGGATGGATGGCGGTAGATCTTCAAAAGCCTCTCGTGGTGGAGGTCACGGTGTTGCTCCGCGACCCAAGAGAGGGAGACCCAGAGTAGAGAAAGTGGTTCATGAAGAACCAGAGACCCCTCATCCGGAGGGTGGCGACGAGAGCGCCAATCTAAGAGCCTCAGTAAGGAGGCTGTAGTGGAAGAGGTTCACCAGGTCATGTAGACGATTCTACCGTCTATGGTGACCAAAGTGATCAAGGCAGTAAGGGATGGGGAAAGAAAGGAAAGAAACTGGTCCTCGGGAGGACGGGATCAACCAGAGCCGGAAACGGTTTGCTCTGATGATGAGGAGAGGAAGAAGAGGAGCCTGCGCCGGAGGCGACCCAGGCTGTAACTATGGGGCGTTTATGAGATGCAAGCCCCCTACTTTCGATGGAAACGGCACTGTGGCAGCTGCTCACCGGTGGGTAAGGGAGATAGAGGCTATCCTCGATATCAGTGAGTGCCGTGAGGATCAGAAGGTGAAATTCTCTACCCACTCCTTGGTGGACTCGGCTTTGTGCTGGTGGGACAACACTGTCCAAGCCGAGGGTAGCAAAGCCATTGGAAGAATGAGATGGCCTGAACTGAAGAAGATAGTGATAAAGGAATTATGCCCTCACAGAGAGATGGACAAGGTAGAAAGAGACTTCCTGCAGCTGGAGGCGGGAACGATGACACACCAGCAGTACACCACCAAATTCAATGAAATGGCGCGGTTGGTGCCCGATCAAGTGACACCATTATCATGAAAGATTAAAAGATACATCCAGGGCTACCGGCGGATATCCGTAGGCATATGATTGTCGCCGGCCGAGCACTTTCAAGTCGGCAGTTGACTTGGTTGCAGATTATACGATGAGCACGAGGTGGTGGTGGCTGAGGTGGATAAGAAGGATGGTGGTAGTCGGAACTGGAATGGGAAACGGTTTGGACGAGGTAGAACCGCTCCAAATAGGAAGGTGGCAAAGTGGGTGATCGACGTGTGGTCACTCCTGATCAGGGCCGAGGAGGTGTGATAAATGTGGAGGGAGCACTGGTGAGTGAATGGGGATGAACGTATGCTTCAGGTGTGTCAGCCTGGCCATATCGCTAGAGACTGCAAGAAGCCGAGGGCAGAGAGCTCGGGGGGTAAGAAGAAGCCGGAGGAAGGAGGGCAGAGGGCAGGTGCTAGAGCTTACCCATGACCCGGGAGGAAGCCAGAGCTGATCCTGATGTTGTGTCAGGTATGTTTCTGGTAAACCAAACTTGTGCCTCTATATTGTTTGATTCTGGTGCTAGTAGGAGTTTTATTTCTACAACCTTCTGTGCTAAGTTGCCTGTTATCAGTAGAAAGGTCAGTGCACTATTTGATGTAGAAACTGCTATCGGTAAGTCCATTAGAATTACTGATGTGATAAAGGACTGTGCCATAGAACTAGAAGCCATAGGTTTGCTGCTAGGTTCACGTGATACCCCTAGGTGGATTTGATGTAGTACTAGGGATGAACTGGCTAGCAACCTATGAAGCAAATATTTTGTGCCGCAAGAAGATGATTCGATTAGTTGCATCTGATGGGAGTTCGGTTACGATTAGGAGATCGCGTCACGACGATCCCGAAAGTGATTTTGATGGCGGTGGCAGGAAAGTGCATGAGACGTGGATGTAGTGCCTACTTGGCCTACGTAAAGGATGTGGACGCGCCAACACCGCAACTATCTGATGTACCAGTTGTGTGTGACTTTCTAGACGTATTCCCGGAAGACATACCCGGCGTGCCACCGGATCGCGAGATTGAGTTCCAAATTGACTTGATACCCAATGCTCAACCCGTTGCCAAAGCACCGTATCAATTAGCTCCCACAGAAATGAAAGAACTCATGGAACAGTTGCAAGAGCTGCTCGATAGGGGTTCATTAGACCGAGTATCTCTCCCTGGGGTGCTCCGGTCCTATTATGAAGAAGAAAGACGGTAGTATGAGGATGTGTATTGACTACCGAGAGCTGAACAAGTTAACGGTGAGAACCGATACCCCCTACCAAGAATAGATGATCTGTTTGATCAGCTCCAAGGTGCCAGTTGGTTTTCAAGGTAGATCTTTGATCTGGTTACCATCAGCTGAGGGTGAAGGAGCAGGATATCTCTAAGACAGCTTTTCGCACGCGCTACGGTCACTATGAATTCCTTGTTATGTCATTTGGTCTGACCAATGCGCCAACTGCTTTTATGGACTTGATGAATCGAGTGTGTCGGCCAATGTTAGATAAATCAGTGATTGTGTTTATTGATGATATCTTGATTTATTCAAAGAGCAAGGAGGAGCATGCCGATCACATTCAGGAGGTGTTAGAGACCTTAAGAAGGGAGAAGTTGTATGCCAAATTCTCCAAATGCGCTTTCTGGTTACGCGAAGTTCAATTCTTAGGTCACGTGATAAATCCAGAGGGGATTATGGTAGACCCTGCTAAGGTGGAGGCTGTGATGCAATGGAAGTCTCCAAGGACGTTATCCGAGATTCATAGTTTCTTGGGGTTGGCAGGGTATTATCGAAGGTTCATTCAGGACTTTTCCAAGATCACTTCTCCCCTGACCAAGTTGACCCGGAAGAATTTAAAGTTTATATGGGGTCAAGCCCAAGAACAGGCATTCGAGGAGTTAAAGGTGAGGTTGACTCAAGCTCCTGTCTTGTCATTACCCGAAGGAAGCGAGGATTTGGTGGTATATTCAGATGCTTCTTACTCGGGGTTGGGGTGTGTATTAATGCAAAGAGGGAAGGTTATAGCCTATGCATCCCGACATTTGAAAGTTCATGAGGTCAACTACCCTACTCATGACCTGGAGCTAGCAACCGTGGTCTTTGCACTAAAGATTTGGAGGCACTATCTGTACGGGACGAAGTGCACCATTTTCACGGACCACAAGAGCTTGAAGTACTTCTTCGAGCAAAAAGATCTGAACATGAGGCAGAGGTGATGGTTGGAGCTTATAAAGGATTATGATTGCGAGATCCATTACCATCCGGGTAAAGCCAACGTGGTGGCCGATGCTCTTAGCCGGAAGGAGAGGCCCGAGCCGATTCGGGTGAAAGCATACCAACTGATCATGACCTCTGATGTAATGAAGCAAGTCAAGAAGTTTCAGGATGAGGCATTAAAAGAAGATCATCTAAACTCTGAAAGAATGAGAGGTCTGGTTGGAGAATTGGGTGAAAACACACTCGGTGTTAAAACTCGATTTGGACGAGTGTGGATTCCTCGTTTCGGGGATCTACAGTGAGGATTTTGGATGAAGCTCACAAGACTCGATACTCCATTCATCCTGGCGCCACAAAGATGTATCATGATATGAAGAAAGATTATTGGTGGTCGGGTATGAAGCGTGACGTGGTGGAGTATGTGAGTAAGTGCCTTACTTGTTTGCAAGTGAAGGCTGAACATCAGAAGCCGTATGGGAAGATCCAATCTTTGTATATACCGAAATGGAAGTGGGAGCACATCACCATGGATTTCATTACAAAGCTACCACGTACACCGAAGGGGTACGATGCCATATGGGTGATTGTTGACCGCTTAACGAAGAGTGCTCACTTCTTACCGATCCGCAAGACAGATTCATCTGAGAGGTTGGCTGACCTGTTCATCAAGGAGATTGTAACTCATCATGGTGTACCGGTGTCCATTGTGTCTGATCGTGACACCCGGTTTACATCTAAATTCTTGAAGAAATTCCACGACGCCATGGGGACAAGGTTACATATTAGCACGGCTTATCATCCCCAAACTAATGGTCAGTCAGAGAGGACCATTCAGACGTTGAAGGACATGCTTCGGGCATGTGTAATTGATTTTGGTGGAAGTTGGGACGACCACTTACCGTTAGCCAAATTCTCATACAACAACAGCTATCATGCTAGCATTGGTATGCCACCATATGAAATGCTATACGGTAGGAGATGCAGAACACCCGTTTGTTAGGGTGAAATTGGTCAGAAAGAGTTGGGAAGCGTCGAGGTAATCGAGGTTACGACTGAGAAGCTTGAGAAGATTAAAACCTTCATGAAGGCAGCCAAAGATAGATAGAAGTCGTATGCCGATAAACGACGCAGACCAATTGAGTTCTAGGTGGGTGACCGGGTTATATTGAAGGTCTCATCTTGGAAGGGTATTATCAGATTCAGGAAGTGGGGTAAGTTGAGCCCAAGATATATAGGCCCTTTCCGAATCATTGCTCGGTAGGAGAGGTGGTCTATAGATTGGAGTTGCCAGATGAGTTAAGTGGATTCACCCGACATTCCATGTATCTTATTTGAGAAAGTGCTAGCTGATGAAGACATGATTGTTCCATTGGAGGACAGTGAAGTTGATGAAAGGCTCAATTATGTGGAGCAACCAGTGGCAATCATCGTTCGTAAAGAGAGGAGGCTGAGAAATAAAGTGGTTCCTCTTGTGCGTGTATAGTGGAAGCACAAGAAGGGATCCGAATCTATGTGGGAAACTAAGGAGGAGATGAGGCAGCATTATCCTCGTCTGTTTGAGGAATAACAGGTTTCGGGGACGAAACCTATATAAGGGGGGTGGACTTGTAACACCCGATTATTTTTAAAAGACAAGATATAAAGAATAAAAGAAAGAAAGGCAATTAAGTCCAAGTGGAGGGACTAAAAGTGTAAAAAGAACAAAAATCTTTGAAAAGTTGGTGTAAAGGTGGGCATGGCCGCCCACCCTCACTTCACATCAACATATCTTCGTTCTAGAGAGAGAGAGAGCAGGAGGGAACTCTCGGCTGGTGAAAGGAAAATAAGTGAACGAATTCAAGGTAAGAATTCGTGGTTTTTATGTGTATATGATGGGTTTTATCCCGGTTATGTGTTTATGTGCTTATGGGTTGTGTTTGTGCTCGGGTGTGTGTGTTTTTGGTGTTGTTTTTAGGTATTTGAACTCTTTTCAAGCGGGTTAAAAAGGAAGAACACCGAGTTGCACCAGGTGAGTTCTAGACCACGGTTTATACTTGTTTTCAAACATCTTTGGGGCTGAAAATGTATTTAAATGATTTTCCAATGTTTGAGTATGTATGCCCGTATGTATTGTGCATGATTGAATGTGATTCTTGAATGCTCATAGGTTGTTCATGTTTAGAATAGCCACATTAAGCTTTGAACAGATGGATTTGATGATTGGGTTGAAAACATACCGGAAACATGTTGAACAGAAGGTCCATGTGCCTAGATAAGGCTCATGTGCCTAAAAATGCCTTAGAAAGAATTAAGTGTAATCCATGCGCCTGAACAGTAACCCATGCGCCTAAGTGTTCATACGCACAAATAGTGCCCATGCTCCTGAAGTGAAAAATGTTTTTAAAGTGTTGGCTGATGCGCCTACATAGTGATGAAACACCCGAACAGGGCTCATGCGCCCAAATAGTTCCCATGCGCCCAAATAGTTCCCATGCGCCTAAGCACTTAGAAATTTTTACAGAATTTTTCTGGGAGTCTGTGCTTTAGGGTTTTGACCGAGGTTGACTAAGGACTTATTAATGATGATGTTCATGCATGATATGATTACTTATGATTGTTCTTTATTATTGTTATTTCTATTATTATTATTACTTATAGTATGTGACTTTACGTGGTATGTTATTATCGTAGCGTAAAGTATATCGTAATAATAAAGTGAAAGAGCAATAAAGAAAAGAAAGGAACATTAATGAAAATGTTAACAAGTCTTGCAAGCTTACAGGAGGTACACGACCATGTTGTCGTTAGCTCAACTGTGCTGCGGGTTAGCTACCCTATTATGCACACAGGGTCAATCAATTGAGATTAGCAGGACCTTTGTAGCGTGTCCTGGGTGATTGGTTTGGCCTTGTACATAGTACACAAAACCCTTTCGGGGGATACAGTTGACCCTTTCAGGGGATATAGTTGACCCTTTCAAGGGATACAGTTGACCCTTTCGAGGGATACAGTTGACTCTTTCGAGGGATATAGATAGCCCATCACCCATTTTTCCATCGCGCATATAGTTGGGGTATTGATCACTGGTCTATACAGAAAGTGAAATATAAAGATAAAAGTTTACAGAACTGACAAGGCATACAGTAAAGAGAACAAACAGTATCTGTTCATATAGTTAATGCGTGCTCATATATACAGTACAGAGTTGTATTTTTCAGAAAAGAGTATTTTCTTATACATCATATAGAAAGTATTTTATTACTTTTAAAACTAGAACTCTCTCAGCAATGCTGACCTTTTTACATTTTCAGTTGCCAGGTAATTATTGTTGAGGATGACACGAGGGTGAAGCTACTCGGCAGGAAAAGTCTGACATCCATTCGTACTCTATGTTACTGTTGTTCTGTAATGCATATAAACAATTCTTTTGTAAATAGTTAATGATGATGTATTGCTTAACAACATTGTTTTAAATGAAATGAATAGGTTGTTTTATAAATAATTTCCGATGCTTAAGTTTGTATAATTACAATGTTTAATGTTTTAACTGCTGTGATTGACCAACTGTGAGGTCTCCGGGAATTGGGCCTTACATAGCCGCATAGTGCATTAATACCATCATACTATAGAAGAAAAACTAAAGTTTAAGAGGAGCCAATGCACTATGCCCCCTGATGTGCGCACGCACTATGTGTGTCTTGGGCTTCAACTTCTGATTTCTTGGAATTTCAAATATTATTTAAAGATAACTCAAAGGTTTCAAAACTAACTTCTTCCCTGTGACTTATAGACGCTTTGGAGGTGATTTTTAATATTTTTTCACTACAAGTTCACTCGAATCAAACACCAACAACATCTATTCAACCATCAAAGTTCCAATCATGCCGATGAGCATCTAAATTATTTTTAAAATCTTCTAGGAGAAAAGTTCTTATAAGTGAGACACTATGTTTAGTTCAAATTGATAATATTGGTTATTTTATTTTAAAACATGATTCGAATGTGAGTTAGATAAAGTTAAAGACTAGTTTATGTTTAAGTATTTGTATGCTTTTATTCGCATTTAGCTTTCTTGCATCATAAACAGTTTATTTTGTGTGTATATTTTTTTCATAATGAGCTGGTAATTATGTGAACGATGAGTCTTAAAAGGTAGTTTCATACTATCACTTTAATTAAACGATTATGTAAGTCATGTCTATATGTGCTTCCTAAATCATTCTTATAAAATCAAATGTGGATATCTAAACTTGAATGTTGCAAGTGGTTGTCTTATTCTCATAAATTTTAAACCCATAATCTAAATCATTGTTTTCTTAATTGTCTTCGTTTAATTTATCTTGCAATTTAGATAAAAAAACAAATATATTTGCTTTTCAGTAGTTTAGTTTCACATTTCGATCTCGTAATCATTGAGTTTTATACTTCTCACTAGTTCTGTTGTGTAGACGACTTTTACTTACCCATACTTGTTATAGGTATTTCAGTCATTAATTAAATTGTTTTTGATACAACCATGACATCTCGATTAGTTTCTTTGTTCATGAGCATGAGCAAATACCTCCGGCACTTAAAAGTATTTTATTTTTAGTTGGTTACTTTAGTTTGAGAAAAATGCATATACAGTCCCTATTGTTTTACCATATTACAAGTTTAGTCCTTAAATTTACAAATTGCAAACTTTAATCCAAAGTTTTGACACTTGCTTGCAAGCTAGTTTAGTCTACATCGTTAGGTCTGTTAGATTTTACAACCGTGGGACTAAACTTGCATTATTATCAAATCACAAGGATCATTTATGAAAAAAAATAAAAATAAAAAGAAAATAAACTAAAAGTCCTTTGTTTTTTCTAACCTTTATTTTATTTTTAAAGAATCAATCGAGTTAACATTCTTGAAACCATTAATACAACAAATTTGTTTATGACAAAGCTAGATTTTAACATATATTCTAAACCCGTTGTGACTTGAATACTTAAAAACAATAGTCTAGATTTATAAATAATTAGCATTTGGATACGAACATATATACACGCATATATACGGTAAAATTGGGTTTAAATATAATAAACGTCATTTGGGTCAACACACGTTTAATTAAATAAATAAACAGGACTTAAACGATAAAATTTAGAAGCTATATTTTGGACACGAGCAAAACCAATTACATCCACAAATTTTTTTCAACATCAATCATATCCGCCCAATCACAAAATTTCAAGTGAAATTATTATAGGTGTCTCTTTCAAAATGTTACTTCTAAAATTGTCGATTTCAATTGTAACTTCATAATGTACCTTCTAAATTATATTGTGGCTGTAAGTAAATATAACATTTAAAATATAGAATAAGAATCACTGGAGTTTCTTTTCAGCATATTTGATTATGCTAAGCTAGTGTAACAAAAACTTGCTAAATATTGAACACCGCATAATGAGGAACAAAATCGATAAGATGGACCTGAGACCTACAATAGAAAATGAAGAAATTAAAATCGAATTAACCAACTAGGTAGGTGAATAAAAACAAAGGTGATCACTGTTTTCTTAGATGCTCATGTTAAAGACAAACAACAAAGAACATTTACAGTTGCAGCAAATTTTGAAAGTCATAATGCCCTTTTTGCCTTTTTTAAAAAATTATTTATAAACTTTTATTTTATTTTTATTTTTATTTTTACTCATTTTAGTTTTTTTATTTATTTTAGAATTGCACAAATGGCCATTGTGATTTGATAATATTGCAAGTTTAGTCCTTAGGTCGTTAAAAAACTAACAAACCTTCAACGATAGGAGACTAAACTTGCAACTATCTACCAAATGTTTGGACTAAGTTTGAAATTTTAAAATCTAGGCATCAAACTTACAATATGATTAAACCATAGGGACTATTATGCGATTTTCTCTTTAGTTTATGTTCGAAGTTTGTTAATTGGGTTAATGTTGATACTTAGTCCATGTTAGTAATTTGCATTATTAGGCATTTGGCTATGAAAATCAAATGCAGACAATCCTTATATAATGTGTATCTAGACATCTTGGGGCGTCGGTGTATGTTGTAAGTTTTAGATCGAGTTTAAATGGGTTCAAATGGCATGAATGAACATTAGTTGACTATAACTAGATGGCATTAAGTGCGTCAAAGTGAGTTTGGGTCATTTTGATTTGTTGGAATTATAATAAACTTAAGTGATCTAGATTTTAGTTTAAATGTGTCAAAATGACCCACACACATTTTTGACCCGTTGGAACTATAATGCTACTTTAAGTATTAGTGGGTTAAAATGGCACATATGAACTTTTATAGACTTAAAATCGGACGTGTTAAGTGTATTTAAGTGTGTTCGGGTCATTTTGACCTATTAGAACTATAAATGAATTAAATAATCTAAGTTTCAATTTAAATGAGTTAAAATAAACTAAACACACTTGATAAATTTTAAAAAAATCCTACTTTGAGTTTAAAATGGTCAAAACAACACAGATGAACTTTACTAAACTAAAAGTTGGATGTGTTAGTTTAAATCGATCGAAATGACAAGACAATTGATAAACTTAAAAACATAGTTTTTGAGTTTGAAAGTGTTAAAATGACATTGGTGAACTTTAGTAGATTAAAAGTTTGATTTCTTAAGTTTATCAAAGTGGTTTTGGGTCGTTTAAACCCGGTGAAACTATAATAGACTTAAATAATCAAAGTATTAGTTTAAATAAGTCAAAATGACCTAAACATGCTTGATAAACTTAAAAACATCCAAATTAAGTTTAAACGGGTCAAAATGACATAAATGAATTTTAATAGGCATAATAGAGTTCTAACTCACTTGGTAAATGTTTTAGTTTAGTTTAAAAGAGTGTGTATTAGCAATGTGTAGTTTTTTAGTAACTTATAATGTATACTTATTTTGTAGGATCAATTTTTAAATTTGTTTCAAGGCCTGAAACTTTGATAGTATATGGATACAAAGAAGGCACAATTTCAAGCCGACAAAGATGATTCAGATGAGAGGGATGAACAATGTATTGGATCACTAGTTTATGTTTGGTTTTGATAATTTTACATTTGAGTTATACAAGGTATTCGATGTAGTTAACGTTTATGTACTTTATATGTTAAACCAAATATTTGGTTTTGGTAACTTTAATTGTATCGAAGTGATTGCGGTGTTTGTAATGTATTTGTGTTTCTAAACAAAATTGTATTTGTATAACATTGGTTTGTGAACATTATAAATTCAAGGAAAAAAAAGTGAAACACGAGAGAGATCAATAGCGGCTACATGTGGTCGTCATTAACAAGCTTCACTGGAAAGAGTTGTCACTGTTTAATCAGAATCATAAAGGTCTTTAGAGGCGACAAGTGTCACCGCTATTGGATCCTTTACTACCGACATTATTAGCAATGACCCATCAACCGTGATTAGTTCTTAATAGCGACAAACCATTTGCGGCGACTTAATACTAGTGACACATAACGGCTAATACTAATAGCGACAACATTTGGATCTTTTTTGGCGACTTTTGTCGCCACTATTGATCCAATTCTTTTAAGTGTGATTTGTTAATATTTTAAGTTAAAGACTCGCTAATGCTTTTAGACAAATCGAGGCTCTTGATCCTCAACTATAAGAAGGTATGGTATTATCGCTTAGTATATTTTTGTTCATGATTTTGGGTTTGTTTCGTTTGTTTTTTCAACTCGAACCACATACTACTATAATCTTGTACGTTTTCGTTTTGGTTTAATAGAGATTTAATATTAAGAATATCATAATGGCTATTTTTCTAGCAAATCATAAAACGGCACCTTTTTCTCATATATTAAAAACGAGGGCTCGATTTTGTAATTTTAGTTACGTCTAGTCATTTTCTAAAAAGTTGTCACGTGTGTATTTAACCGGATAAAATATCTACGGTGGACGCAATTTGGTTCATTAAATAATTTTGGGAGCTTATGGATTCTGGTATTATTTTAAGTAGAAATTTTAGAGTTAAAAATAGAGGTTTCATTTAGCAATGGGTTTATTTTTGAAGAGGTTGAAAGAGGGGTCTCGGTTGAGAAACAGACTGATAATAATTGATATTAATTTTACCGTTAAAAATTGTAAATTTCACTTTTATTACTAATAATATTCTAGTGACATAATTATCAAATTATTACTAACAACATTCTAGTGACATAATTATCAAATTATTACTAACAACATTGTAGTGACATAATTATCAGATACTAATGCTCGGTTTGTATTTATTATATCCTTAATGTAGCTTGTATGTTATTTCATTTCATTTCATTTATATCATTATTTTAAATGAAAGGGAGTGCAAATCAAACATAAATATTTGATAATTATGTTACTATGGCTATTGTTGGTAATAAAATAAAAGTTGGGAATGTTATCGATCAAATTAATAGTATGAATTATTATTGGTCAATATGTAATATTTGGATTATTAAAATCCAATTTATCTCTAATATGATCCTTAAGATTATTATTTTTTTCCATTTCATTTTTATCTATCAAAAAGGTTGAGTTGAATTTTATAAGTGTGAACAGGGTACACTTGTCGTGAGCCCACGACAAGGCATGGCACTGACTGGCACCACCGCCACCACCCCTCTACTGAATATTCTCATTTCATGGCATATATTGTGACCATGGACCCATATGTGTGTGTGTAGTGTAGTGTGGTTTGGTACGGCAACACACCCGCCATCAAATTTGAGTATGTTGTATGGTGTGATATGTCAAAATTTGATTGTTGGGTTTATGATGTATCCTATTGGATGTGATGATAGTGCCCCCTCTAGCCTAATGTGCATATATGTAAATGATTAATAAATATAGATTAGGAGTTTTCTAAAAGAAAATTTCGGGTTCAAAGATTGAAAAGATTTAATTTATGGTTCACGTCACCTTTACAAATCACGTTGAGTCAGTTGATTGTGACTATTTTAAATCACACTAGTCAGATGCTATAAATATACGACTTTCACAACAATTGTAGATTTTCGTGTTAACCCGATATACATTATAAATGTTGGCTCCTCATTGATGATATTTAAAAAATATTGTTTATTTCAAAACAAATTGATAGAATTATTATATATTTTTTTCTAAACTAAAAGTATAAATCATTTGGCCCCATTTAGCCGATACGGGTAATAAGTTTTAAAACAATATTGCTTCAGTCTGAACTAGCTGGTACACAGGTAAGCGCGTGATCTACATTTGACCATCAAGGACATGCTAAGCCTCGATGACTAGGAGGGCGAAAGTTGAGTCAAGGTTGTCTAGCCTGTGGTTACAAATTATATTATGAAATTATAGATTGAAAATGATTCTATAACCTACATCAAGATTTCAATACCGTTAACCTGTTCAACCTATCATAAATAGTGATTTCAATTATTACATGAAACGAAACAAAGCATTAATCAATTAATATGTAATTTTGGGTTTAAATTTTGTTTAATCGAGTTTGGCTTAGTCTTTGGTCCTACACATTTATCTAACAATTGGATTCAGTAGATAAGTCACGTTTACATTTAGACCCATTTGACCTTTTATGTTTTAACTTTTTTTATTTGTTCTTATGTCACACTTAAATAGATGATTATTTTATTTCAAAATATAAAACCTAAAAGAGAAATTGACATCATGTTTTATGATATGCAATTGTTTTATATCCATTAAAAAGTTATTGAAAACTTCTTATTTTCAAGTTTTATGTATGTAAAAAAGCTAAAAAAATAAACAATGCGTTGAACGAAATTTTTGGCATCCTTAAAATAAATGAATTGTGTTAATCAATCAACAAGACACGTTTGACACCCTTAAATTAGATAACGATTCTTTCTTCTTAACCAATATGATTGGAGTTTCTCATAAACACCTATTATTAATGTCAAAACAACATCACAATCTAATTAAAATTTCCAAAAGAAAGTTCTAACGAAACTAGCTTTGTCCACTTAATAAAGATCATATCCGTGGTGGGGGAGGAAGGGACCAAAACCATCAAACAAGCCATTATCATATGGCAGTGTCTGGGTTCATACATCACCAATCAGGCATTCTACACCATTGAGACATTATAAACGATCGTTTACATTAAGTAAGCTGCAATTTATAACAATTTTTTCATCCGTAAGTTACTATTTACTTATTCTAAATGGTTTTTTGAAGTACAAATAATGTATGTAACTTAGATCCCAATAGTATGACTTTTTTCGAAAGATTGTTTAGGTGACTCCCAAGGGTCATGAAAGTTGCCGATTGTCATGAAACCCATGTGTTGCCTTCCATGCTTGCAAGGTCAAAGATAATAAGTTATTTCTTTAACATTTATATATTTATAATTTTAATTATTTAAATTATTAATTTGCAAGAAAGTATGGTGTATTTTTGGGACTCATGAAATGAAAAATAACGACATTGACAATCGCGCAATTGCTAGCGTCTTTCCTTCTTTTGTCACTTGTGATGCCGATGGCCGGTGGGTGTTGATGATGGGATGGGTAGAAGGACTCACTATGAATAGTTTAAATGATAAAATTTTCATTTTGAGCATCTCATAACCCACATATCGAATGAAATTACCAAATCAAAATAGTAAATTAACAAAACCTTTTAATAACCCACCGATGCTATGAAGCTTGGCTCATTTAATATAACTTATAAGAGTTTTAATATTTTGTGGGGTTTGCTTGTTCATCACGTTTTTTTATCGGCTACGAATTCTTTAGGCTCAAACCTATAGTATTATCAACCACTCCAAACTCGAAGTCCTTGGTCAGTTTAACTTCTAGTATGACATTGAGGCTACTGGTACAACTTGCTGGTGACAACAACCATGTTTTGGTCATTATCACCTAATATTTATAGTAATGGTGCTTGTTGGTGTGGTCATGTCACTTTGGAAGTTTGGTTTTCCAATTAGATCGTCAAAGTGTTGGATTCCAAGAAAAATACGAAGATCAATGAAACCAGTAGCAAACTCTTACGGGCATTGCATACAGTCAGTGACGAAATTTGAACACTTTTAAGAGGGATGCGGTGAAAGTAAATACTTTTAGATTTAATCAAAGATGCAAATCATGGAAGCAAATTAAGTGATTCATCAAACCCCATGTGTGATGTAATTTGTTTTTAACGAACAATAATTAACAAGAGTAGTTAGTATATAACAGATAAAGTTGATTTGGGTTCACTATACAAAGATTAAATAAAAACTAATTTTTGCCTAAGAATATTTAAGAAAAGATTTTAACCACTTAAGGTTTGGATTTATTATTTGCATCGGCTAGTACTCTTATTAGTTTGGATTTATTATTTGCATTAGACCATTCCCCCTAACTATAAATCAAATTTCGATCATGTAATGAATGCAGTACAAATTTCTAGACAATACAAATTAAAAAAATATAGATATTACAACATTCAATAAGCTATTAAAACTTTTAGGCATTTTATGAGAAAAAAGAAAAGACAAAATTAGTTGTAAAGTAACATCTTTCTATTCATTTACATATTTCATTTATGAAGTTCAAAAATCAACCTTGTTTCCGTCTCCATATTCAAAATCGTATTGGGCTTTTAAGATGGGTCTAATTGGTAATTTTGATGACCCAATAGATCATCGTAAAGTAAATAATGAGGTCCATATGAATATGGATTGAAATAATCTCCATTCAAATCTACATAATATATTTACGGATATAACGGAGAAGTACAGGGCGTGTTCGGCTCAGCGGGTACCACTCTTCGGGTTCACTACTCGAGTTGGTAACACTTCCGCCCGCCTTGCAGGTAGTTATTATTGGATAGTGGTTTCGGGTTGTGATCACCTAATGTTAAGGCTCACTTTTTGACTATTAGGGGGAGTTTTAGAGAAAAAAGATTAATTCTAATCCTCTATATGAATACCAAACTCTTCACGATTTAATTCACCCATAATAGAAACAATATTCTCCATCATTTCTCCTACTTATAAATCTTTATACTCAATTCTATACCCCATTTTTATTTATACTACGACACGGATACTTTATCAATCGATGACCTAGGGTTGTTCATGCCACCCAATGATTCTGATAGTGATACTTTTCCTAAACAATAGTAGCTTACACATTTTCAAGGATCTCATTCGATAAACCCAAAGATGAAGACACGACAACATGTGAAAAAGATAGTTGCCACGTGATCGTGAAAAGGGTCATCAAGTTCTTATGAAAGCGTATTTCGTGGAAACCAAGATACAATGAAGATATTCGTCAAAGGTCACTTATGTTGAAATGTTGTTTTTATAAGTTGTTGATGATGTAGAAGCAAGCATGAATGGTTTACTTATTTATTCAAAAGTTGAAAGTATTATAAATAAAATTGTAAGTTTCATACCTGTCTTTTAGGGATGTTAACAAGATCAACATCAGCTGAACAGTTTGCATACCTGAATTTACAAATGCTAACACTTTACGTACCCCCGTCTAATTTTCGTTAAACAACCGTTAAATCTCCCCTACGTGCTCCTCACGTGGGGAGATTAACGAGTTTTTAACAGAATTTGACGGAGTTACGTAAAGTGTTACCATTCGTAAACTCAAGCATACAAACTGTTAAACTGAGGCTGATCCTGTTAATACCCCTAAAACATAAGTATGAAAATTACAATTATTTGATCAACATAGCAGTAAATAAACATTAACTAAAAAAACTATATTTATATATTAATTTATAACTTTATTGTAGCGAGTACATATGTCCAAATCCTAGATAGAGCTTAGGTGGATAATCTTGAAAAATAACATGTGACTTCTAGAGATTATGATTTAATAGTGTAGACTAGGTTAGATGCTTATATGTTACAAATATTGAAATAATAAATATCGTATTCAAAATATGAAATTATGAATATGAGATTGTGAGCTACTAAAATATAATCAGATTTGAAAAGATGGAATCGTGGTGTATATTGAAATGAAGATGTTGTTTTATAATACGTAATCGCTCATTATAATTATGTTTGACTTCGTATATAGTGATATTTTATAAATGTTTGTTTAGAAAATACGATGTTTAAAGTATTTTACTTTTAATTTTAATAACGATTAGCTAGAAACTAAGTTTAATTTTAACAAAATTAACTCTAATTAAAATATTTTTAATAAAACATTTTTATTTGAGTAAATTGCATATATCATCCTTTGAATTTATAGTAAATTTCAGATTTTGTTCTTAAATTAAATACAATAAACATTCTTTATGTTTAAACATATTTTGCAAGTTTCACCATTTTCACTAACGGACGTTAAATTTATCCGTTAAACTTATGTACTTTAGCAAAACAATAATAATTTTTTTTTAAAAAAAAGTGCCCTTTGCCCCCACACACACACCCACCACCAAGATCACACTAGTAGATATTATCCGTGAAATTTCAATATCAATATTGTGTGTTGGACTAAATTAAGTAACTTCAATGAGAGATTCATTTGTTTAGATTAACTTTAGTTAGAGATTCATTTGCTTAGATTAGCAACCACGTGATTATCCTTTCCACCACCATTCATTTTTCCTATACTTTTTTTAGATCTAGATAGTTAGATTTTTCCAGGGGTCTTTTTTAAAATCGTTCCTTTTTTAAAACCATTTGTTTTCGAAATGTCTTTTTACATTTGTTTGCTTTTTTCTAAACATATTATCTAAAGCATTTCACTTTTACTAAATGACATTTAAAAAAGTTTTTTTCTAAACGCCTTTAAAATACGAATGATATTAGAAAGGACGTGACCAATTGGAAAATTGCCTTTAAGAAAGCCAAATGATAATTAAAATGACATTTTGGAAAATCGAACGGTTTTAAATAGTATGTTTAAAAATGAACGGTTATGAAAAAAATCAATAAACACAAAAAATTAAAATAGTAAATAAAAGACGCTTGAAGACGTGTGTTCTAAAAAAGTTTTTCAAATAATTGGAAACACGTAATAACAAAACCCACTTCAAATCTGACAAAAAAAATACAAATACACTTTTTTAAAAATGTTTTACACGGTATCACGATCGAACCCAATATTTTTAAATAGTTTATTATTTCATTTAGAATAAACATATGTTAAATAGTTTAAGTAGTTATTTCTAAAAAAAAATTGCAGACGTCTTGTACAAATGAATCTTAAAACTTTTCTATAACTTTTTCTAAAGAATAGGTTTTAAATAGAAGATTTTCTAATCCGATAAAATTTGAAGTGAGAAAGAAAGTTTGTGAAAAACAATCATTTTGGTACATATTTTTTAAACCATTAATTTGATTAATAAATTTAATAACAACACTCATTTGAAGAAAGAAAAACTCCCGACAAATCATAGAGGGCACAATGCTTAGTTGGATGCCCCAACGGTTGCGGTAACACCAATACTGTGTGATGCCACGGTGATTTACGAAACACTGCTACCACATCATTCCAGATTGTACGTTGCTAAACGTACAACTAATTTTAATATAAATGGTCAAATAATTTAACTTAACCTATAAATATCATTTAACTCTATATTTTCTCTTTACGGTTTTTTTCTCACAATTAGTTCATCTCGTATTTCTCAAAAAATTGATACAATGTTTTCATCATCATCAGGAAACGATGTTATTAATGTTTTCTTTCAAACAATCGTGAAAACCACACAACTACTGAACAGTCAATGGCTTTTTTCCTATCCAAAAATTGCACATATGTTATTCGCCGGCTATGTTACGGTATCCACCAACTCGTGGGATGAGTGCTTATAAGCTTCGGAAGTACACAAATATGCATTTACAAGTTTTGTAAATGTATATATCATGTTTACGTGAAAAAGTACCTACATAAATTTATAGAGAGTGACATGTGATAACAACACGAGATGCAACCTAGGGACCCATTGAAGACGACGAGAATAGCGAGAAGGAAGAAGAGGACGGCGAGACCGACAATGATGAATATTAGTTTTTATTTCTTTATATATTTTTATTTTAATCGATGTAAATTTTTATCTTTATATATAATACCAGCTTTAGTAAACCCGTGTATTACACGGATTAAACAAATAAAATATTAATATAATAAATTTATTAAATATAAAATGATATTCTAAGATATGATATAACTTAAATTACATATGAGAAATAACTATAAATAATAAAACAGTCATATCGACTTTTTAAAAAATTATTTTTAATTTTTTTAAATAAACATTTTGTTTTCAAACAAACCGTATAAAAATACATTTAAAAAAAATCTTATTACAACTCCCAAATTTGCTTAATTTTGTTTTAAAAAATTGACTTTTTAAAAGTATTAATTTATATAAAAATAAACTTAATAAATAGATTTATTTTTTAATTTATTAGATATTAAAAAGTATTAAAATAATATTATTAGTAATTAAAATAATTATTTAATAGTAGAGAGAGGCGTGAAAATTTTGGTGAGGTAAATTGTAATGATGACATGTGACACTCCCATTTACTCTTTTATTAGAGTAAAAAGATGTATTATTTTTTATATTTAAAAAGTAAAGATTATTTTTAAACGGTTAATTAAATTACTCACAGACGATTGGTCTACCTGACAATCTTCATCACTCAACTTCGAAACCTAAGACTACTTTCAGGAGGACATTCATATTAGGTGAGAAAACCATTCCTCACAAAAAAACATTCTTTATTTTTATCATAGGTGAGACTTGAATTCAAAATCTCCATTTATTTTTATAAAATTTTAAAGTATCTTATCTTAAATAATTAAGCTAAAGATCATTAGTAAAACGTAAAGATAGTTAAAAGAGAAGATGAAAAAAGGGAGTTGTATGATATGTTATGATAAAAACATTAAAGGGGTGAAAAAAATTGTGACATACTAATATGACATTAAATTAGACTGTAATGAAGCTATTAAAATAGTTTAATGGTCGCATATTTGGGCAAATTAAACAAATTGAAGATTTTATCTTACTCAAACACATTACAAACATAAAAAAATGTTAAGTATAACTATCAAAAACGATTAGACACATGTAGAAGCAATAATAATATTTATAAACTAAGAAACCGAGAAAATATAAAGTATAGAATCAGCAATTCAGACTAACCATGCTTACCTATTTTCTCATCATGTTTTCTCTACTGATCTCCAATGCTCAAAATTTTCTCGAAGAATGTCAACAATTACACATTTCGGTGAATACCAATTTAAATTAAAATTTTATTATAAAACATAGCTAATATCCTCAAATAAAACCTGTAAAATCAAAATCGAAATTCAACTTAAAACTTCATGCACGTGACATAGAACAAAAATATAGAAGCAAATGTTGTTTGATTATGTGGTAAAAGAACTGATCCACTTGTTGGTATTGAAATTAATATTTTTTCCTATTTTTAATTGAAGAGGGGTCCACTTTCACATGGGGTTATTCATGTCCAATACCGAATGCCTAAAAACACATCTAAAATATATACGAGCAATAGAAGGATGAACGTAATATCAATTGTTGTGACAACACATACATCGTTGATGCTGTATATGGTGTGTGCAAGTAGGTTCGTTCACCACTTGATAACAACAACCTGGTCCACACCACCTTTGCGAATTGCGTTGACAGATGAATTTTAAATCTCAAAGGTCTTGTCCAAACCACCAGCAAACACCCCGTTAATGGTCGGTTTCAAATATCAAATATTAGGGATTATCAGGAAACTATTTGGCTGGTTTCCAACGCTCATGGATGCAGCTACTTGTCGACATTTTCTTTGACTCTTTCTTATTTTCGTTCATATTATAGATGGTGATATCTTTCGTTATCATTTCTAAATATATTTTAGAAAATTTGTATTTATTTGAGATATTGTTACTTAAAAAGGAAGTTTGATATCTTTGTGGGACTCATGAGATGAAGAATAATGATGTTGACAAATGTAACTGCTCGTGTCTTTCCGATGTTTGTCACTTGTGATGTAGTTAATTGCACAAATAAATTAAAATTTTGGAAAATTATAAAATTTATGGACAATCCGTCATAATTTACCAAGAGATCATCAGCGGAACCTAAAACCATATTCTAATTTATGATTTTTTTCTTTCTCTCCGTATCACCAAGTCTTTGTTCATATTTTCTGACCTTTAATGATTATGGAGATTATAGGTTTGTGTTTGTGACATAGTTTGTAGTTTATTATATCAGCTTCTCGCTGAAAATCAGAATGTTTTTGTGGTGTATGGTTTGTTTACTTGTCTTAGTTTAGAGTTCTACATATGTTCTTGTGATAAATAGTCTTAAGATCTTTAGCAAATCTTGACTCTTTGCTGATTGTTTGTAAAAAGTTGTTAGAATGAGCTTTACATAAACACCTAGAGTTTTATCATGGCATAAAAGCCCAAGGCTATATATCATTGTTAATAATCATACACTTTCGAAAATATATTTTGGTTTGGAATCTATTACAGTTAGTCTATGATATAGATTTGAATTTTCAGATTTATATCTGTCATGAGATAGATATAAAGGTTCTATTGTAAAGGTAGAACGTAGAGGATGTAAATGGGTTTTAAGGTAAATATACATCTAATGGTGAAATTAAGCATTATAAGGCTAGGTTAGTAATGAAATTAAGGTTATAGCCAAAGAGAAGATTTGGATTTTAATAAAGCATTTTCACCTGTGATAAAATATACTAACTATTAAATGTTTAATTTATGTTGTTGTTCAAAATAGTTGGCCATTATATCAGTTAGATGTTAACAATGTATTTTTTTATGATTTAACTGAGGACGTTTTAATGTGTTCACCTAAAAGTTTTTATGATTACACTGAAAATAAAGTTTAGAAATTAGGTATGTCTTTGTATGGTATAAAATAAGCGCATAATGAATGGAATGGGAAACTAACTTATGTATTAATGGAAATTGGTTTTATACAAAGTAAAATAATTTTTCTCTGTTTGTTTCAGGAAAGAATTACGAATTACTTGTGTTACCGTGTATGATGACATTCTCTTGATTGTAACTATGAAAACTGATTTGTGAAGTCAAAGAGTCTTTTAACAAATCAGTCAAAGAGTCTTTTTAAGTTAAAGTTCTTGGTAAAGGATATATAAAATTTGAAATAATTTTTTAGAATATATGTTATAAGTTTCAAAATGGTTTGTGTTTGTCACAAAGAAAGTATTGCGTAGAGTTGTTATTGATTAAAAAGTTTGGATAAATTAAAAACTTGTGATGAAACTAACATGCTTTGACTAAAGCAGATATTGCGTTTATTGTTAACTCGAAATTCTTTTGGCAATCTTACTTACTAAATAAGAGATAACATCTTAATCATTTAAGATGTTTCTAAAACTTTATCACTAAAAGGCTTCATGAACCATTTAAAGATAATTTTAAAATGAATCAAACACACTCTACATATGTCCATATAAACTCTTAATGGAATCATTAAAATACTATCAAATAGCCTTAAGTTAGCTTATGCACAAGTCACTTAATTCTCATATGAAAGTGACTATTAGGTTATTGAGATATTAGAAGTTCGCTCCCGGAAACAGAATAGTGTTTAGAAAATCAACTGAGTTTGTATTAACAAGTTTTATAGACTCTGATGACAAATATATTCCCACCAAGAGATGCATTAATGGTTCTTGTTTATATCTGGCAATATGTTGATTTCTTAGATGAGTAAAAAACATAGCACTATCTCTAGGTCCTCTGTTTTTGTATCTAGATCCTCTACTGAAGCAAAGTATCAAGCAATACGTTATGCTTGTGTGAATTTGTCTTTCTGGTCAAACTGCTAGATTATTTAAATGGCTTAAAAACTTCCTATTAAAGTGTTTTGTGACAGTATGGTAGCTATTTTAATAATTTCTATCCCTGCACTTCATGAGAGGACGAAGACACTTTGAAATTAATGTTTTTTAAGAGCAGAAGTGGCTACTGGCTTTCTAAAAATTAAGATAAAATCAAAAAAGTAACCTAACAAATGTTTTTATAAATGTATTATGCAAGTCACCATAATTTATTATGTTCGAAATTATCAATGTTAGATGTTTTCAGTATCTGAATTAAGGAAGGATGTTAAGAGAGTATTTATTTTTAAGTCAATTCATATACTAAATAATAATTATTATGATTTTGTGTTTTGTATTGGTGTTTCATATGATTGGGCTCTATTTTGATTGATAGGCTACTCTTTATGGGCTTGGACCTTATACTATGACTGGAGTTGGGCTGGAGCTATTGGAGCTGGAGTCGGTTTTGAGTCTTCACCTTTAAGCCTATATATTTATCTCTTTGAGTTCAGAAGAAATCACAAAATGTCTATCTATTTCTATCATCGAGTCATTGTTCGATCATGTTCTTGATCTCCAACGGTTATGGAGATTACTGATTTGTGTGATAGTCTATTTTGAGTTCCGAAGAAATCACATATTGTCAATCTGTTTGAGAGTTGTTCACGAATATAAACACAAAACTCTTTAAATTAATAATTTATTAATTTATTGATATAATAATATCTCACTAAGTTAATAGATATCAAGCTCCTAAAATTATTAATTTATAGTTGTTTTACGTAGTAAGATATACTAACGGATTCCAAAACCTATGAATGAAAGTTGATTACTAACAAACCACCCCAATTAAAACTTTGAGAAAATTATACAAATAGTTCCTATGATTTGATCATGAATTTTGATATGATCAAACCAATGTGAGTACTTGTGTAACTTATTAATATAATAATCTATAAAACCTTTTGAATACATTTATAGAAAAAAAATAAAAATGATGACATTATTAGTTTATGTTTATAATATTTTAAAAACAATAAAGTATTAAAATGTTATTTGAGTTTTAAAACTTAATGAAAATACACTTATACATAAAAAAAACCTCAAATTTGATTCCTTTTCTTCTTTCAAACATATTAATTTCCTTTTATTTACAATATTATCATTTCGTTAGTTTTAACCGTTAATTAATTGAGATAAATGGTTCAAAAGCTTCTTAAAGGGAAAATCAATTTTGTATTTGGTAACTCTACTCCATGATGGTGACAAGAGATGTGGCTACTTCAACAATAAGCATGAATACATTAACTTAAGTACACATGGTTAGAGTTTATAACAAAATGCAAGGCATAGTTAAGGTTTAAGTCTAGTTACATATTCGAAAAGAAATCCGCGAACGACAAACTAATAGAGTTCAATTCAATCAAGCCCATACGAATCGGACTTGTACAAGCCGTGAAAAACCTAGGTGGTTGGGTTTATACCAAAAGCGAAGTATATAGAAAGATGCTTTGAAACCCAATCTAAAGAAAAAATGAACTATGAGTCTCGTAAAATATGACATATAAACCTAGTTATTTATGTTAATTTTAGTAAAATAGATAAAAAAAATAGTGTATATATTGTTATATAGATATAGTAGATTCGCAGGATCGTTATTTGTCACTTAAACACAATATTTTTCTCTCAAACTCACCTAAAACAACACTCGGGTATAGAAAGAATCAGTAAGAGTTGATCACAATATAAAAAGTAACAAAGAACACAGAAGGTAATTTTCAAGGTACTTTTATATATTGCTTCTCAACTCAAAATACAAGACTCTTACAAGCAGATGTTGTTAAGTCTCACTTTTTTTACAATGAGTTACAAAGAGAACCTATATATAATACTATCTACAGCCGGATATACTTTGATACCAGCTGAGATTCCTTAGCTAAAGCCTATACTACAAGACTATAGTTTAAGGTATCTCAGATAAAGTATTATCTGAGATATGGTAGTCAGGACATGTCCCTGACTTACCTTTTGTCACTAACTAAAGTTGGTAACATGTACTATCATGAAAAGGTAAACAGTGGAATAAAGTATGGTCAACAACATGGCTCTTTGGGAAGAAGCCATGTTGTATCGAAAGTCTGCAGCAGAGTGTTAGAGACCATACTTGTGTCCACTGGTTCATAGCAGTGTCTTCCGAAGGTTAAATGGCTTCGGAAGAGTAAGTACTTCCGAAGCCACTTATACTTCGGAAGAAGCTGCTTCTTCCAAGTCTTGGAGACTTCTTCTTTTCATTAGACTTCGGAGTGGTCTTTACTTCATTCTTCTAAGTCTTGAATTTCGGAAGTATGCATTTGTCTTCGGAAGTAGAGTTCTGTCTTCAGAAGTTGATCTTTCTCTTTGTCTTTGGAAGATTTCTACAACCTTCAGAAGTTCCATGTTAAGCTTCGGAAGCCTTTGCATGCAGCACCAAAATAACTTAAGTGACATAGTTTTGGTTGCATTAGCCTTCTTCCTGATCCAACAAACTCCCCCTAGGCTGATGCTACCAAAACTTCACTTGTTTCAACTTCTCAAAACTTTCAGCACCAAGGAGAGTAGATATTTTTCTGTCTCCTTGTTCTTCCCTGATGTGGTGCTGAGAAGTTTGTACAGATCCTTGATAACATGTACCCTCTGTTGTTGCCCTCTGAAAAGAGTTAGTTGATAGGAACTGTAATCATATTCCCATCTAACTATAGATTCCAATTCTGGACCCTCCACCATCTGTAGAAAGGCAACACCTTTGGTGGGAGATCTTTCTTTGTCTTCCTGTCTTCTCAACTTCAACTCTTCTTTAATCTTGGCTTTTGCAGTTAGCTCTGCCAGATGAAGACTGCTGAGATGATTTCTGATAAATGCAGCAGTTTCAGAGTTGGAGGGGTTGGAGAATGGCTTCTCTGCTAACTCAGCAATATCAAACCCGCTGGAGTGTAGCAGAAAGGTTGCATTAAGTCTATTGACTTCACCATTCTCCCTTTCCACAACAAAGTTGTGAGAAGGTTCATCAAACCTCCACTGGATTATTTTCCTTCTAGGCACAAGAGACTGACTGGGAATCTTGTCCTCTTTCTTTGTATCCAGTAGAGTCACCAGTTTCATTCTGAGCTTCTTCTCTTGATCATTCAAAGAGTCTGAGTTGAGGCCCAAAAGTCTTACAGCCTGGTCCAAAGTTCCTCTAGGAAGATCAAGAATTTATCTCTTGTGAGGGAACTTGAAGATCCATCAACATAGGTGATGTTGACAGAGTCTTCTACACAAGAGACTTCGCTCAGAGTAGTGTAGTTGGCGAGGTTCGTCTTGATTGCCTTAAACTCCTAAAGAGAGAGATGTTGAGAAGGCTGAGGGGATGCTTTGGATGGTAATTGGGTAGGTTATGGTTCAGAGGTTCTGGCTAGTGTTTTGGGTTGAAGGATGGGAAGTTTGGGTGGTTGAGGTGAGGGAGTAGGTGTGGGTAGTGATGTGGGTTCAGGAGTGAAAGGTTCAGGTTTAATGGTGAATGGTGAGGGTGAAGGTTCAGGTTGTGGTTGGGTGGTAGCAGAGAAGGTCATCCCTTTTACCCTTCTATACATCTCTTTCCTTTTCCCCATCCGGATGTCAGCCTTGATTTCACTAACAATCCGTTGGAGTGTCTTTTCAGACATGGGACCCACCTGCCTTCCAGAGAAGCCATGAGCCTGAAGATAGTCCTTCATCCAGGCCTTCTCAGTGAGCTTCTTGGATGCAGTGACCCTAGCTTCTTCTTTCTTCTTCTTCTTCTCTTTGGCCTTTTCTCTTGCAGCCTTCTTCCTTTCTTTCTCCATTTGATCCTGCTCTTTGTTGTAGAGCTAGAGGATCGTATCATCATTGTGTGGAGAAAGTTCTTGAAGATCAAAGCCTCAAGTTTCAGTCGGTTTGCCTTTTCTAGATCCACCAACTCCTCTAGTGGCAGCAGGAGCGTTTCTTCATTGGCAGCTCCTATTTCAATGAGCTGGTCAATGATCTCTTCTCTCCTTTTGTTGACGACAACCTCTTGATTGGATGTAGCTGCTTTTGTACTGGCAGCTAGCAACTTCTCAATTTGAATTCTTCCTTTCTTCTTGAGTTTCTCAATCTTCTCCTCTTCCTGAAGCTCTTCCGCATTCATCTTCCTTTTTCCTTTGTCTTTTGAAGATCCTGACTGTGGTGGTTCTTGGAGAGAGGTTTCTGATTATGAGAGAGGTAGATATGGTGTCTGGGATAGAGGTGGAATCAAAAAGTCCTCGCTGTTCACCTCATATGCCATTTCAAGGATTGCATATGTGATGATTAGTTCCTCGTACATTTTAAACAGTCCTTCTGCAACTTCCATTTCAGCTTCCGAAGATTCAGCTTTTTCTTCCGAGGCTTTAACTTCAGCTTCAGAAGTTGGAGGAGATGCAAATTCTGTCCCAACTGTTTCAGTTGTTGGCCTTCAGTCCCCATTTCCCCTTCGAATTGAATCTTAGGTTCCATGTGGACCTTAGGTTGACCAACTTCTTCCATAGTGGTAGAAGGTGCAGTCAGCCTCTGAAGTTCTTCAGCTCCAAAGTAGAGCATTGCAGCATCTCGGCTTGGCTGATCTGTGGATGATCTGAACAGAAAATTGGTGAAGAGTCTGTATAGATCACCGAGCATCTTTGAGTCAATCTGCAGAATGACTTGAGGTGGCTCAGACACAATGATGATGGGAGTAGATGAAGTTGAAGTTGAAGTGTGGCTTTGTGGTTCCTCAGGTGTTTGTCTCTGAACATTCTCCCCCTTTTTGGTAGCATCATCTTGAGAGCTAGATGAGCTAGAGGAAGAAGTCAATGAGACCTGAATAGGTACATGCCTGACAGACCTCTCTGTCCGTGTCTTAGCTAGTTTTGCCTTGAGATTATCAATCTCAAGTTGCTAAGTGGCAGACCTTTCTTCTAAAGTCTTAACCAAAGATTCAAGGTTTGAGACTTTAGATAGTAGGTCTTGAATGAGGAGTTGCATTCTTCCCTCATCTTCTTTAGAAGAATCACGAGAAAATGAGGTAACATACCTGGTATGTTCAGCCTCACCACCAGATGTGGTTTCTTGACACCCCGGTTTCCCATGCTCAATGATGTCTCTTTCAGAGTCATCAAAGGGCTCGGTTGCTGCAGATTCAGTCTGAGATATGTTACCACTATCCACAAGGTCCATTGAGGAACCTTCTGTAATGGCAGCTGAATCTACATGAGTCCCCTCCACATCAGTGGGACTCACCTCAGTTATGGGTTGCTGATGGGGGCTAAAGATAAGGGATTTCTCCGGCCTCTGTTGATCTTGAGAAGGGTGTTGTAGATCAACTTCATTGCCACGGAGAGATGTTATCTCTTTATCAGTTTTGAATAGAAGGTCAGTAAAAAATAGGGAGGTTAAGCCTACTGACCCGGGACCTTGGTCAATGTCTACAGGCGTTGAGCCTCTGGTGGGGCTGTCTCTTGTTGGCAACTCAAAGAGTGTAAATACTCATTCTGAGGGCTATTGGTTTGGGTGTCGGCTCATGGGTTTGAGACTGAGGAGACTCAAAACCCAAATTGAGGTCAAAAGAGAAGGATGGAGAGACCTCTAACTGAGTGGGAGCCCATGTTTCCACTCTAGTCTTTTTGGATTAAACAGGAGGAGCTTGTTCAATCAGAGTAGATTGAACAAGGGTTCGTTTGGGGCGTCTCTGATATGTGATGGTGATGGGTGGAGAAGGTAGTGTTTGCAATGTGGTGGAGATTGTTGGTGTGAGTTCATCACCTGTGGGGTGAACAGGGATGTCACCAGGAGCTATGCGTTCAATCATACCTAAAAGCAGGGCAGTGTGCCTTCTAGTGAAGTTGGTGGACATCTTCTTCAAGGTCTTGAAGATTGTAGGCCGCATGTGGGGGACAATCAGAGTAGCGGCACAGACAAGCATGCTCTGGTCCAATTCACAGTTGATTATGTGTTGAAGGAATCTAGGATACATAAAGAATGTCTCCCTTTGTAGATTCCCAATCAGATTTGAGAACACAAATCATGAGTAATTGAAGCGTAGGCCTCTCACCAATCCATGAACTAAGCATCCTAGTTCATATGGGATTTGATCCCATCCGCCGGATTTGTTGGATAAGCAGTGGAGAACAATATGCAGGAGAAACTTCCAATTGTAGGAAAAGTTGAACTTGTACATAGTTGACCTGCTTATGTCTCCTCCATATCCCATAAGGATGTAGGTGTTATCCAAATCTTCCTTTGGGAACTCAGTAGAAGCTCCTTCATCATGAAGCTCTAGATGCTCCCTGATGAGTTGTTCAGTAATGATCAACTCCTGTCCACAATGCTAGACCTTAGTACTCGAATCTCATTTAGGGTTTCAGCTCGACCATTTCCCCAAAATCGGCCATGTGGTTGGAGAAAACAATGGGATTAACAGTAAGAGCAGTGTAGTAAGGTGACTGGGTGAGAAAGGAGATAATTTTAGAGAAGTCGGCATCCCTTGAAGAATCAAGGAGCGTGACCTGGTTATGCTGAGGGTTAAGTGTCATTTGGAGAGAGGTGAAAGTGGATGAATTTGAGCTTGGGTAAAGTTTCAAAGGAGAAAAATTTCTAGGGCTGTAAAAATTTACAAGTAAGAAGATGAAATTGAATAGTCAAGATTATTTAAAAGATTGTGGAATGGCGGTAATGGGGGTTAGGATAAGGTGATGTGATGGTTTAGTGGATGAATTGACAGTGGCGGTAAGGTTAAAATCAGTTAAATAATACGAACACCTACGCTAATAAGAGAAAGAGGGAGTCTATGCCTTGAATGAATCAGTAGCTAGGCATGTCCTCCTATCTTTAAAATGACATCTTCGTGAAATAGAGAAAGCCGAGATAGGGGCTACTTTCTTGTGGTAGTCCCTCAAATCCCAAGGCTCAACTCTAGACCGACATCATTAACAAAATCTTTGCTTTTTACAGTGTGGGGCCCAAGAGATTTACATTACACACTAGAGTCTCTCTTCCGAGTGTAAAACATTTCCGAAGGTAACTTGTCTTCCGAAGGCAATTCTTACTTCCGAAGACAAAACATTACTTCCGAAGACAAAACATTACTTCCGAAGCCAAAACATTACTTCCGAAGGGTAGAGTTTCTTCCGAATGGAGAATTTGTAAGTCTCGGAAGTAGATCTGATATGTAATCAATCGCTTCTTCCGAGGCCAAAAATTCTTCCGAGAAGAAAGTTATCCTTTGAGAAATTTTGCTTCGGAAGTTATGAGAATATCTTTCGAGGTTAATTTCTCTTCGGAAGGAATTTACACTTAGAAAATTTCAGAGAAATTCTTTAGTAACAGGGCTTAAATTGTATTGACACAGAACTTACATATTAAAAAGGTTTTCAAAAGAGATTAAATTAATCAATGTTTATCATTCCAATAGCTGTTATGAGATTGTTATGAGATACTTAAATCTTTGTTCATCAAAGGCTTTGGTGAACAAATCAGCATATTGTTCATTTGAATCAACTTTGATTAATTTAATTAGATTTTTCTCATGATATCTCTAATGAAATGATACCTGATGTCAATATGTTTTGTTTTGGAGTGCTTCACTGGATATTTAGTAATGGAGATAGCACTGTTGTTGTCATATGGATAGGAGTACTCATAAAGTTGAATCCATAGTCTAACATCTAATTTTGAATCCATAGCAGTCAAGCACAGCAGCTAGCAACAGCAATGTATTCAGCTTCAGCAGTTGATGTAGAGACACAGGATTGTTTCTTGCATTGCCATGAGATGATCCTTCCACCAAGAAATTAACATCCTCCTGATGTTGATTTCTTTTCAATGTTTCAGCCACCATAGTCACTGTCAGAGTACCCATAGAGATTAAAATCTTTGTTTCTAGGATACCAGATACCTACTTTAGGTGCTCCTTTGAGGTATCTTAGGATTCTCTTAACAGTAGCTAGGTGAGACACCTTTGGAGCAGCCTGATATCTTGCACAAATACAAGTAGCAAACATGATATCAGGTCTATTGGCTGTGAGATACATCAGAGACCTAATAATTGCCCTGTATTTATGTTGATCAGTATCCTCCCCCTCAAGGTCAGGATAGAGATTATGGTTTTTGGGTATGGGTGTCTTGGCAGGCTTGCAATCTTTCATTTCAAATCTTTCTAAGATATCAGAGACATACTTAGATTGATTAATGAAGAACCCTTTCTTCATTTTCTTTACCTAAATTCCAAGGAAAAAGTCCATTTTTCCCATGGAACTCATCTCAAATTTCTTTTCATAATGCTCTCAAAGTCCTTACACATCTGGTCATTTGAAGAACCAAATATGATATCATCAACATAGACTTGAACGAGCAAGATGTCCTTTCCAGACTTTCTGATGAAAAGAGTCTTGTCAATGGTACCTCTGGTGTAGCCATTCTTTAGAAGAAACCGAGACAGAGTCTCATACCACAGCCTAGGTGCTTGGTGCAACCCATACAGAGCTTTATCCAATTTACACACATAGTTGGGGTGCTGTGGTCTTCAAATCCTGGAGGTTGGCCAACATAGATTTCCTTATCTATATCCCCATATAGAAATTCACACTTGACATCAAGTTGGTAGACAGTAAAGTCCTTGGATGCAGCACAAGCAAGGAAGATCCTAACTACCTCAAGTCTTGCAACTGGTGCAAAGACATCAGTATAATCATTCCTTCCTCTTGTGTATATCCTTGAACTACAAGTCTTGCTTTGTTCTTGATGATCAAGCCTCTATTATCTCTCTTGTTTCTGAAAACGTATTTAGTTCCTATTGGTACTTGACCGAATGGTAGCGGACATAAGTTCCATACCTTCTGTCTCTTGAATTGAAGTAGCTCCTCTTGCATCGAATCAAGCTAGCTACTATCTTTCAAGGCATCTTTTACCTTCTTGGGTTCCATCTGGGATAGAAAGCATGAGTACAGACAGACATTCCCTTGATGAGTCTGTCCTCTTGTTCTCACACCCTCAGAGACATCCCCTATGATGTTTTCAGTAGGATGAGTGTTATGAATCCTAAGACGAGGAATCACTTCCAATTGCAGAGATAGATCCAAGTTGGACATATTCTTCTCAGGAACTGGAACACTCTATCCAACTCTTGTTTCAAAGTCATTCAAAGAGGACTGATTGAATGAATGAGAAACATCATCAATGAATGGCTGTGAAGTAGTATTAGCAGTTGCATGTTTCTTCAAAATACTACTTTCTTCTGCCTGGTGTTGTGGTGGATCACCTAATGAGTTTTAGGCTCAGTAAGTGATTCGCTTGTTGAAGCTTCACTATTCCTTGATATGGTTAAACTATCAGATATGTGAATGTTGGAGACTTCATTTGTTGCAGCTCTTGGAGAATTGGAACTAGGTCTGGGAAGCTCAAACAGTTGATCATTAGCAACATCATCAACTTCATTTTGAGCACCTGTTCCAACTGAAACATTCTCACAAGATGGTTTAGAATAGTTTGGAAACAATTCTAAATCAAAGATATGATCAGGGCAATTCCCCCTAACACAAGGAATGTGCTTATTAACAACTATATTGGATGACTTCTCAAATTGTTGATTCTTAATGTTGTATACTCTGTAAGCCTTGGAGCTGGAAAAGTATCCAACAAAGATAGCATCATCCGACTTTTCAGCAAATTTTGCTAAATCGTCCTTTGTGTTAAGTATGGTACACCTGCTGCCAAAGGACCTTAGAAAGCCAATGAACAGTGGCCTCTTGTTCCATAACTCATAAGGGGTTTTTCCATGTGGCTTAACTACAATAACTCTGTTCTGCACATAGCATGCAGTGCTGACTGCCTCTGCCCAGAATGTTAGAGGTAGTTTTGAATCAGCTAACATAGTTCGAGTAGCCTTAATAAGTGTCATGTTCCTCCTCTCAGCAACACCGTTTTGTTAAGGAGTTCTAGGAGCACTATATTGTCTGGCAATCCTTTTGAGTTACAGAATGAGTCAAGAACAAAGTTCTTAAACTCAGTCCCTTGATCACTTCTAATTATTTTAACCTTGTGATCAATTTGATTTTCTATTTTAAGAATAAAAGATTTTAATGTTTCAGCAGTTTCATCTTAGTTCTTAAAAAGAATACCCATGTGAATCTTGTAAAATCATCAACTATCACAAGGCAGTATGATTTCCTTCTAATGCTCATTATACTTTTGGGACCAAAAAGATCCATATGCAATAAGTGTAATGGAGTAGTGATAGAGTTAACACATTTGGACTTATGAGATGTCCTGTGTTGTTTCCCTTTCAGGCATGCAACACAGTTATCTTTGCAGAAAAACTCCTTTTTAGCCAAACCATGTACCAAGTTATTTTTAGCCAATTTATTCATTGTCTTAAAATTTACATTGCACATACGTTTATGCCATAGTGTTAACTCATCACTATCAGCTTTGGAAAGAAAGCGTGATACTTCACCCATTGGGGAAGCATTGTTCATATCTAGCTTGTACATATCCCCTTTCCTGGGAGATCTAAGAAGCACCAAGTCCGGAGGAATTGTCATCCCTGGTTTGAGGATAATGCACTCATGTTTTGTGAAAAGCATCTGGTGCTTTTGATCACAGAATTTAGAAACACTTAACAGATTGTGTTCAAGCTGTTTGACAAAGTGAACTTTGTCAACTTTTAATTTACCATTGGATATACTCCCTCTGCCAGAAATATATCCTCCGGCCTCATCTCCAAATTGGACAGGACCTCCATCATAGTTCTGAAACTGTTGAATAGAATGGATAAGAGAATTAAATGAATCATTACATTCCATTATTCCGTTTGGTTGCTCTTTAGTAATAAATGAATCATATCTTTGTTTTATTTGTTAGGTATAAAAATCGAAACAATGAAGTGTAAAAGTAGTTATGATGGTCATGACGAGCGAGGTGGTGGCGGAGGTGGTTTCGGCGACGGTGGTTTCCGGAGGCGGTGGTTTCGGCGGTTGTTTCCAGTGGCGGTGGTGGCCGACAGTGGTTTCCGGTGGCTATTTCCGGCGGTGGTGGTGGCCGGCGGTGGTGGTGGCCAGCGGTAGTTTCCGATGGCGGTGGTGGCCGGCGGTGGTTTTTGGTGTAGGTGATGGCCGACGGCGGCGGTTTCTGGTGACGGTGGTGGCTGGCGGTGGTGTTCGACAGCAGTGGTGGCCGGAGGTGGTTTCCAATCCTAACATGGATCAGAATCAGAATCAATTACAAATTTACAATAGGAAAGGAAGATCCAATCCTATAAGCAATGTTTTCACAACCGGATCGGACGTCGAACCGGACGCGTTACTAGTTTGGTGGTCGGACCGGTTGGACCGGATTTAACTATGTTTTATTTGTATTTATATACGTAATTAAATATAAGTAATTATATATATATATATATATATATATATATATTATATATATATATATATTATAGTTATATATAAAACTTAACTATATTATATCCGACGTATTAATTTATGGTTTAACACCCCGTTTATACCCATTAAAAAAGGAAACCGGTCCGACCAGCGGTTCTGGACGAACGACCGATTCGACCAGTTCAAAACGAGTCTAACCGGTCGGACCGGCCAGTCCGATCCGGTCTCAACAACATTTCCTGTAAGTCAATGATTGGAATGATAATGGGCCACTTAGAAAGCCCAATAACTCATATATTACTGCATTGAGTTTAGATTATTTGGCATAAAGGTTTAGAAAGAAGGAAATAAGAACGACACTAACAAATGATGTTTGCTATAAATGAGCAAGTTTGTGAACTCATGAAACAAGAGATTTTCTAACTCTGCCTAAAGAGCGATTTTAAGAATAAATCCTCTCAAAACGAATTTTACACCGTACTTATCCCTAACATATAAAGTAAACTAGACGTCAAACTTCATGATAAAAGGGAGATAAATAACTCAAATTATACTGATAAACACATAGAATACAACTTTTTCAATAATATAATTTGTCTCAAGTCACCATTCTCATCTAATTATATAATTTGACTTTCATCATAACCAAATTTCCTAATTCTCTTTCTCTTGTAAGGTTCTACCTTGGCATCTAACACAATTAAAGATAGATCCAAAAGCAAAAGGGGCTTACAAAAATAGATACATTGCATCACAACTAATTAGATAGATTTTGTTAAGAGACATGAAGTCTTGATATGATAAGGACCTCTCCTACAAGACCATAACAATGCAAAGTATTCTACACTTGGTTGGCTCCCATAGTGGAGGGCAAAAAGGGAATTTCACAATCATGATGTTTGTTGACAAATGTCTAAATGACTTGCTAATGGAGTTGACCATCATTCAAGAATGTAAATGTAGGGTAAAAAGACATAAAAGAACCCTTTACCAGCATGCTAAAGGATAAAAGATTCTTGATTTCATTCGAAAGAATCATAAGCAATCGATTATGCCTCGGAGCTTGTTGCCTACATCATTTGTTTTTTTAAGATCAAGGTGATATGCATTTAATTCATCATATTTCGTGAGTTTAAGAGGATGGTTTGCACTTTATCTTCGTTTAAGTTTTAAAAGGATTATTTAAGAGGATGGTTTGCACTTTGGCTTCATTTAAGTTCTAAAATGATAATTTATTAAGAGAACCATCGTAACATGGTACCTCAAGTGAAATGACCCTTTTAATGTGAAATCGTCTTCTTTTTGCAACAAATTATTCATTCAATAAGTTTGAGCAATCGAGCACAAATGACCACGTCAACATATGTACCTTACATAAAAACTCATTTTCAGTTCAAAAATAAAGAATACGAGAATTTAGTCCGTTGGAAGTAGTATTGCAAAAGGATTTGAACTTTGAGTGTCAAATATCATATTGGAAAATTGAGGGGTTAAAAGTGTCTTGGATAGTATACAGAGAGGTAGCGAAGTGTAACATAGACAAAAATAAAAGGAACAATCGATGACACAAAGCAAAACATGATGAGGAGGATCCAATGGAAAGTAATTAACTTGTTTTACAAATACCAGGTAAATTATATAAAAACATTATTATACATTCTTATTTTTAATTATTTGCAACAATATAATCGTAGGTCATTTGGTACAATATCCCATTAATGATTATTTGCAACAATATAATCGTTTCAATTACGGACTCGTATATCGGGTTTTATTTTAAACACCAAAAATTATATTTCAAAAATAAGTTGAATTGGTTCGGTGGTAGTCGCAAGATGATTTTATCATATGATCAGGTAACAACTGTTATGTATGTTGTAACACCCGCCATCAATGTTCCAACAAAGATTATCAATAATAACTCTCATTCGTGAATTATGACGTAATCACTCGATATATATATTCTCACGTTGGAGTTGATCATGGGATGCATACCGGCTGTGACGAGACCGTCTCTACAAGCGCCTCGACAAAAATTACCGCACACAACACTTCGAAAACCCTCATGTTACGATAATATTATATGTTTTAAGTGATTTATGATTTATTAGTACTAATATATGTGCCACATGCAACAAAGAATTATTAATATACAGGCTTCTGTTATATATTTTTGTTTACTTGTTTCAATATAATAAATTCTAAATACCAAGTTATACTACTATACTACTTTATAACTCATGCAATAAAAACTGTTCACTATCATTACATGTCATCAACCCATATTTGTTAGAAACATCATTCATTTATGTGATTCATTCTTCATCATTAGATGGCTAAAACTAGATTCACGCATGTTTATTTCCTTTTTCATGCCAAATGATTCATTTTTAAAACGTTTCGCATCAAAACATGACATGATCATGATATCATTAAGTTTTAACGACACTAACTTATCTTTGAGTTTTTGACTTCCTCAAAGTTAATCTCGTAATCAAAACAACAAACTACAATAACAACCTTAAGAAAGTACCATATATATGATGAGGATTTAGATTTAGAGTTTAACGTTTATATTCAATTTTTTTAATATCAAACTTCTTTAAACTTTTATGAAAAGGGAAATGGTTGTAAGCATGATTAGGGCAGAGTAAAATGAAATTGTCTTTTAGTCAAATTAGGGGACAGAATGAGCAGGGGAATGTTCATGGAGTGAATAACTAGGAAAGCATGACATAACATAACAAGAGCTATTACTCACCAACATATCATTGTCTCTTTTTTTTCCTTTATATTGTTCCATATTTTCAATTTCATAAGATTAATATTTTTGTTTTCATATAAAATAGATTCCAGTGAAAAGAAATTGGGTTTCTTACTCTTTAACTAAAAATGTATGAGAGTCTCCATTACTTTAGATTTATTTCGCTATCTGTATTGATATGTCAATTGTTCTCGGTGTGAAAAGCGATACATATCTTTTAAACATCAACATAATATATATGTCATAAAATTATACAAGACACAAAAATCAAATGAATAAAGCGACAAACGATAAGCTATATAAATCAAATGAAGTTTTTGTGTCAAATACTCAAAAACTTCTCACTCTCATGTATTTCTTTAGACTTTTTTTTGTTATAGACAATCATCAATAAAAAATCAATATCTCAATCACTATACTGAGATCAAAGATCATCAATGATAACTCAAAATGAATATGCTCATTTAATTAATTTCATAATATTTACTGATAATCATAAGTTTAGTAGATATAATTACTATTTTCAATATGAAAAACAATACACATGTCTTAAAAATCAGCATAAAGATCGACATGTTAAGAAGATTTAAACTCACGACAAGTTAAATGATTGTAAGAATAGGCAAGAAATTATGTAAATCATAAAAAAAATATATTATTATGATGTATCGTAGCTTAAGCCTTTTTATTAATTAACTATTATTAAAAATGTCACTATGGTTAATCATCATATCGAGATTAAAGACAACCAATGATAACTCGAAGTGACATGTTTAATTATTACTTAATATTTTGGAGAGCACTCAAATACACTCACTAATCTACTTTTATGTCACATTAGATCCCTCCTTTTCCAGTTCTTTACAGCTTACAACCAATTTATTAATATTTTGGAGTGTATGATGTTCATTTCATGAAAGAATTGATAATTTTTCAACATAACTAACCACTGCCAATTACTATGTTTTTGTTCTTGTTTGTTATAATAGTAACAATAACAGTAATCAAAATAATAACAATAACAAAGTTTTAGAGGCTAGTAGCAAAAGAGTTGTTTGAGATAAAAGAATACTAAAAACACATGTTTATCAAGGCCATCATATTGAGGGGTAAAACATATATATTGATTGAGCAGTTATCAAGGATTACGAAGTTTGTGAAAATAGAATGAAAAACTCTTTCCAACAAATATTATGACAATTAGCTATGCACAACTAACGGACTTAAATATCTTTAAACATGGGTGAGAAGAAATGCCGAATTATGGGATCATAAAAGATATAATCAAATTAGTAGAGAGATCATTGTTGGATTTAAATTTTCTATATATAATCGAGTTTTATCGGTTTGGTTATAGTTTTATTTGTTTATATAATTAGACTATCTGTCAATAAAATAATCTTTTTAGACTGGATTAATTAACTAAATTGACTAGAGGTGGCTAGAATTAGAATTGAGTTTAACTGATAGAACTGTATATTCCCGCTAAACGAAATAACAAGACTGTTTATGAGTAGCTGATTGACATTGAAAACTAAAGCACACAACATTTTCGATCCTCAATCTAACTTAAAGTTATGTTAATAATATATATGAATATCTATGAGATAAACATGCATTTTTAATTAGATTTATCATATCGTATTAGCAAAATAACAAAGAGAAGGGTTAATGTCCTTTGGTGTGTAGAAAATTGAAATGGGATCTCAATGATGATACAAACTACCAAATACTAAAAGCCCATGTGTAGAAACATCAAAAGTATTTGTCATTTGGCCCCACCATTTATCTTTTGGAAACCAATATTATGAAGGCAGGTTTCCAATGTCCACATGATCCTAACAACTCTCCATCCCTACATAAATCTTAGATTTTTCGGTATAAACTCTCTTCAAAGGCTACAACAATTATTCTACATGAAATGATATCATGATAGTTAATCATATGCTAAAAGATAACTAATAAATTTAAGTTTATTTATGTACCCTTAGAAGATCATGACAGGTTTTCTGTCCCTTTGGGTTGGAGTGATAGATGTTTTGGATCTTGAAACTATTCATTGATTTCAAGAAAATAAAGAGTCTTGAAGGTAGAAACTATGTTGTTTTCCTGTTTTTCTTTGGTTTCTCTTTTAATAAACTCTGCATGAGAAGATAGAGGGTTTGTTGTGCTTGAAAGAATTCCGTCAACTAATTTGTCTTCTCATAAATGGTTGACGTGTTAACGACTTGAGATAGCTACAAGTGATATATTATATAAGATAATAACATGTCGTTGATTGAATGAGTATACATAAGAATATGCAAGATATTCAATTCAAGGATCAATGAAGCAATTATTTATACTTTTTAAAAACCAAAGTAAAATAATAATCACTAAAGTCCAAGATGTTATATTATTTGAACTTTCTTATGGACAAATGAGATACAAGATTAAGTTAAGCTCTCATATCAAGTAGATTAATGATGGGGATTAATGTTTTTGCGGACTGCTCTTGGAACACGCCAAAGCATAGTTTGCCCCCAAAGGACATACATTCACATATTCAATTTTTAATTACAAATAATAATAATAATAATAATAATAATAATAATAATATAATAATAATAATAATCATAATAATAATAATAATCATAATAATAATCATAATAAAAGACTATCTACGGTGCTCTAAAAATCGTATATGTAAACTGGTTAATCTTATAAAAGTTAAAGATAGTTTTAACGCTTTATACTTTACAAGACTTATGGAACTTGCGCAACATGTAGGAATGAGAAAAAAACATGGGAATAATAAGAGAGTTTTGGGTTACTGTGCGTTTATAGAAAAGTGGGAGGGCGAAATTGAAAATAGAAAAAGGCATGTGATAAAAGAGGCTTTTCCTCTCTTGTAAAGCGACCACGCCCGTTTGCAATCATGTGGTCTACTTTGTTATAATTTCTCTTCACACTTCCCTATACTTTTGCTTATTTGCTTTGTCCCCCTCCAACATTTTTTCGCATGCCTCCAACCATATTTTAGTAAAATATCCTTTTACTCTCTTTACCAAAAATATCCTTGCTTAGTATATTCTAGTGTACATTTCTAAGAAGCCATAATAAGGAGGAGTAAAGAGTTAATTACAAAAGTAACTTACTAGACCATTCACACACATTCCTGTTCTCATCTTCATTCATTTCATTCTTAATATATATTCAACTAGTTAGGTTTATATTCCACGAGACTACATAATAAAATTATATATTTTATAATGTGTATAAGATAAAAATATTTGAACTACATACAAACAACAAAAAATAATTGTAACCTTTATGAACTCAAATTCATGTTTAAATAACTCATGTTATGAGTAGGAAACACAAATAAACACAAGTTTTGTCTCATACTATACACTTATACTCACATATGTAAACTTCAAAAATCACCACTATTTTACGCTCTAACAAACTACTTGAGTTGAGTTTTTTTAACAATCAAAACGTGACCATCAAATTAATATATCAAAAGTTTAAAAACATTCTTGTTTTATTAAATTCATGTTTGTTTTATATAAACTTATATCAAATCATTATATATAAATGATTACAAATTCTTTCAAATAATGTCTATATCCGAAGATTACTATTGTATCATTTTCTTAATACATTTCTTTTATAGATAGTTAATATTCTTTCTAAAACAATTTATCATTTCAAGACAAAACTGTTTATAGTGAATGATTATTTATCGTATTTTTAATTCATAAATTGTTTTTAATTTAGAAATTAATGTTAATTTTTAGTTTTTATTTAAATGAAGGATAAAATATTGTAATTTTTGTTGCATTAAGGTATTTTTTTAAGAATAAACTATTTCTTTAATATATATGAAAACTTTAAAACAGTTTAAACAATAAAAACTTAAATGTATAATCAAAACATGTTATTTGATATGTATTATGTATCACACCCAATCGGGGCAAGCTTAGGATTAATATATGTGTTTTTATCCTTATCTATAAAATTTAGTTGAAACATATTAGTTCTTAATATTTGTCATCTTATTAAAATTTGACACATTTCGTTCCCCCATATCATATCCATACATAACAGTTATATATTCTATTTTTATTACATTTTTTTTCACAAACAAATTATAGATAATAAATATAAGGAATGAATAGTGATTTTAAAATATATAGAATGGAAGTGAGTCCTTAACTTGATCCATATTTCAAGGAATGTGATGGAGCCACAACTTTTGTGATTCTCCTATATTTTTCTTTAGATTATATAGATAAGATACAGATAGAGATTAGATAAGATACAGATAGAGATTAGGTTGTGAGTGTTTTAACATACCCGTCTAACAAATTGTTTAAACACATTATTAGAATCAATAAAATCTAACACTAAGTTACTAACTTATGTATTTTCAGATTATCTATAAATGTGATATTAGGATAAAATGAATTACTAACCTTGATTCCACTAGGTATGTCTCTACAGTTTATGCCATCCAAATTAAGATTCCATGTATCCACAATTATGGATGGCCAACTCAATCCTTTTTGGGTGTTCAAGTCATATTCTAAAAGCGGAGGAATTTACTTATAAAGTACATTATATATTTAACATATTAACAAATGAATATATGAAGAACACACATGTATTGTAACGGCTTCTAAAATGCACACATATCAAAAGTTGGAGTAAGTTTTAGTAAAAGAAAATATTTCTAATATTCTGATTATTTGCTCTCATTGTCAAAATTGAAAATCAAACAACAACCTTGAATATCCTAATATTATTTTTGAACGTAAACAAGACAAACAATTACAAAACCATATTTAAATAATCGTAAAATAATATAAATCAAGTATAAAATAAAAAAAATTAAAGGCCTCTAAAATATGAAAGACCTAAGGTAGAGGCTATTTTATTATACGTATAGTCGAGCCACCACATACTCACTCACAATCACTAGCTCCCCTCACTTCTGAGTGATGAGTGAAAAATTATATGTTTCTGTTCACACTCAATTAGTCACTCACATGAGTATCCTAGATATTTTAAGTGATCAAATCGGAGGAAATAAGAAAAAAAAGAAACTATCTTCACCTCAAGTTACATGAAGCCATGAGGGTACCTGATGAAAGAAAAGTAACATTAGGGAATTAACAATGCTAAAAGCAAATAATTCACTATAGCCTAATTAAGATTGTTTTGTTTAGGGCAAAGTTGAATTTTATAATTGAAAATATCACTCGTTGACATATAATAAATAACTCATACTTCCTATTTCTTATTTTCTTTGTGAATTACAATTCTAATAGCATAATTATCAAATATTCCATGATTTTACTCACAACAAATATTATAAATAAAACGAAAAACACATACAAACGATAAAAGTGAAAATTATGTGCAAATCAAGTGTAAATATAATATACTTAGATTGCTCTTGAAACTAAAGTGAAAGCTATGAGTTTAATTATCAATTTGTCATTATGAATTATTGTTGACAGTGAGTCGCAATATTAAGTAATAGTTTCAATTGTTAAATTCTATTTTTTAATATTTTAAAACACAACTATAAATTTGAACATATTAGATCTAGATCATTAACATCGTATTCCTCATCCTAATCCCAATAAAACTCAACTAAAAGAAACCGTGATGCCGTTAATTATCTCTTTGTATCTTCCTTGATGGTAATTCAACAAGAGGAAAAACATTCAAAGATGTATATAAATCAAGGTGTATCATTGGAAGATTTTTATAAAATAAATATACCTGCACAATGTGCACCCTTTAGATTTAATTATCGAATTTTTTTGGTTGTGCTACTATTTATTTACCTTAAACTTGTATATTCTTGAAATTATATATCTGTTAACACATAATATAAACAACACAAAAGGTTATAGTATGTATCGAGCATCATCTCACATATTTTGGATTCTATGCTTATGTATATAGACATGGTTACTTGTGTAAATAGAAATAAATGGCTCGAGAAGTGATACATATTTCTTCTATCTTATAATATCAAATTATCTCTTAGAAAATTGTGTTATCTAGGAAAAATTGGCTCGAGAAGTGATATATTCTTTTTACATTTTTATATCAAAATAATTCTTTTTGAATATGAGATAAAGAAATAAAAGGGACGATGTGACGATAGATACTGAAATGTCATTATCTGGTATTATTGTGTCAATTAGATATAAGAAAGCTATAACCATATAAAATGACTCAATTAAAAAAAGGATGATTAAAATTAGCTTACTTTATTAATAAGAATTAATAAGAATAAAAGGATGAAAACGCATCTAACTTATATTAATTAAATTGTAATGAAGTAATTTATAGCCTTGAATAAATGACCCGCTCGTGCGGACAGACCACTAAGGATATATTATTATACAAGTTAAAATAATTAAACTTGATTAAATTATTCCAACTGGCTAAAAAACAAAACATATATCAGAAAAACCATACGACCCCTATAATTTCTCACAATGTCATAAACGACCCTTAAATAATTGAGGTTCATCCGTTGGTCTGTCTTCTTTCTTCCTAGTAACTGTTTGGTAGTTGAAGTAATTTTATCACTTTTAAACTTCATTCACTAGATTAGAAATTTGGTTTTAGTTGGTTGTTACATTTTATAATTAACTGAACTGTGAGTTTATAAAATTGGCGATAGAGTAATTTTAATTGTTGCTAATGTAGACTAGAAAACTAGTAGTATAGATTCTTGACATCTTTGAATAATTAAATAATGGAAAGATAATTAAATACTAAAAATACACTAGAATACTATATTATTTGACGATCATGACATATGGCATTCAGACATTATTCACATGAAATCAGTAATAAAATGATAGCTTTCTGTTTTAAAAAATAACAACTATTTTTTTACATAAACACAATGCGACATCCGGTAAATTTTCGTTACCAAACTCCGTTAGTTCCGTTAAGTCTTGCATACACGTGTCGTAAGCACACACTAGTTGTCGTTTAACGTTGGTGACCTAATAATAATTAGTAATGTTACATTATTGATAATCTGATTGATTATGTGATTATGGTATTATGTTTATGTGCTTGCATGTTTTAAATGTTAATTAAAAAATTAATCACGTAACGTGGAAACGTGCCTATTTATTCGTATGTCTTGTGTTTTTATAAAGATAAAATATATAATGATTATCATTAGTTTATATCTTTATATTAATAAGTTAAAAACACTTTACAAATAGTTTAAAGTCTAGTTTTTATAAAATACAAATTATAAGGGTCTAAAGGGTAAATATGGAAATTAAATTAAACAAAACATGAAAACCCTAAGCCCCACCTCTCAATCGGCCGCAAACACCCTTCACACACCTTCACCCTTGCGATTTCAACCTAGAACAAGCATCAAAGCATCGGTTTTGTTCGATTTCAAGGATTACAACACGTTGGAATCATCAATTGCAAGCAACTACACGTTTAAAGGTTAGATTTTTACATGTTTTTGTGAGTTCTTGTTGGTGGCCGAACCCTAATTCGATTTTGTATCTTCATGTGGTCGAAATTGATGTTAATTGATGATGTTAGTATGTTAGTTGGATTGAATACATGTTGTTTAACGTTGATTATGCATGAATTGTATGTTTTTAATGGGTTGATCATGAACTTTGATCCTAGGCAAACCCTAATTCGAAATTGATAAGATTATGTATGATTGATGATTGTTTGATGAATGTATGATGATTAGTAGGTTGTATGAATGCTAGGATACATTGATCTTGCAAAGATTGATGAATTGATGTAGGTGTTCATAGGTTACTAATAATAGTAATTTTATTTCCATGACATGATGATCTAATGATAGATTGATGTTGTTGATGTGTTCATGATGATAATTAGATGCTAGATTGTTGATATGAATGCTAGAAATTTTAGAATGAATGTTGTTGTTCATATCTTGCCAAAAGTGAAAACTTTTGTTCATAATGATTAATAGATTATGATGACTAGGTATTGTTAATCATGTCTAGATGTTGTTATGAGCTTGAGATGGTATAATTCTAATGAATTCATGAATACATTGAGTGTTTGATAGATGTTCGAATGTACTTTCCCAAAAAGGAAACTTTATTTGCACAACGTTTGAAGGATGATAGTTTGAACATGTTTGGGATACTAGGAGCATGTTAGTATGTTCATGGATGAATTCTAATGTGATAGAACATGTTAAATTAGTTGTATGGGATGCTTGGATAGTCATGAGTGATGTTTGGACTTTGATGAGCATATATGATGTTGATGTTGGTTAGTAGCTAAGACATCATGTTTGGGACTGGAAATTGATTGTTGTGGTGTATGTTGAATGCAATGAACATGGTTAATAAATATGAATATGATCATCATACACGCGTGCGAATCTGAGGCCCCTACTTAGTAGGATTGGCAGGGTTTAGGATGTGAAGTCGTGAGTGGCTTCACATGGCATGTGGTGCGTGATTGATCTTTATGTGGCATGATAGTTGTATTATAACTAGTAGACATGTTAATGTTCTAGATTCGCATGACATGTATGATACTTGGTTGTATGATGATCTAAGTGGTACACCTGGATAATATTGCATACATATGATCCATTTGAATGTTAACCATGTATGATATATGTGTATGATTGCTTGAATGGTTTACAACACATAAAGTCACCAACGGGTCAACTGGGTCAAACGTGTCTGTTTTTCTGAAACCTTGAGTCATTGGTTGTAGTGTCCTTAGGGTTTCACATGTTCTCTGTTTACACGTACTCATGTACTTATATGATCTAGGTAACCTCTGAAGGTTGTCTGTCCATTCTGTCTGTCAAGTAAAACTCTAAGTGTCTATCACGCATATCAGGTGAGTTCATGCCCCACTCTTTATTTAATCTCTTTTGGGGGAGATAGCATACTGGTAAATCAAAAAAGCTTTATATATTCAAGTTATGTATAATATTAATACAGTGTTGATATCATGGAAAAGTCCTCACACTTTTGAATTGTTAATATTGAATAGCGGAGAAATTTAGGTAGTACTACTGGGTCTGACGAGCCCATCTGTGTGACTCGAGGTCAACTGGGTGCAATTTGTCCTATTGAACATTGTCACAACCTGTTAAGTCGTGACAGGAGGCAACAACGTAACGCAGTCAGCTTCAATTGCGAAATCACTATGAGTTAATATTTATTGTTAATTGACTAGCTATTTGTTATAATGCACTACTTTTATATCTCTGTTAATAAACTGCTTATGTTTGAATATCACTCTTGAACTCACCAACCATTGTGTTGACATTTTAGTATGCTATTCTCAGGTCATTAGCTTGCTTGCCATTAGGAGCACTACATGGTTTCACTTGCATTCTAAGACTCGGTCTTCAAGACATCTTTATTGTTTTAATGGTTAATGTTTACTCTTTTGGGTTGGCGCATGTTTTGCCATAGTATATATTTTTATTTTTTTGGGTGATTTTACAAAACGCTTCCGCATAGTTTAAAGTTTATACTTTGGTTTATTTTATTTTAATTATGGCATATAGAGTCGTTCTGAGTAACTATTGACTGTGATCCTGGTTTGTTCACACGCCTCGCGGTAAAACTCCGCACGTGGATTTTGAGGGTGTGACACACAAAACTTAACCATCAAAATACCAAACATGTGTTTACTAGAAAACATATACTCAAAAATGTTTGATTCAAACTTGATGTAATGATAGTGACTCCTGAAACTTTTGTTGTTCACATTGATTATCAGCCGTAAGAACACAACATTTAGTGTCCTAAAATCTATTTGAATTGAAACGATTAATGTTTTAGATGTCTTAAGTCATTTTATGAGGACATCTATTGTCATTCAAGAAGCTTATTTAGGATAGGTTAGTATTTTCTTTATTTTTGCAACAGGTCTAGAATTCATATTGCTTCATCAACGGGATTGTGATCATTCGTTAACCCACTTTTATTTCGATGAGTTATGACAACTCATTAAGATAAATCAAAATTACTATTATTTTTCCTTTGAATAATATTGTTACACATAACAACAACATTATGTTCTTTTATGTAAAAAGTTAAGAAATATGTAAATTACATCTGAACCTACATATACCTTTATTAAATTTTTTACACTAACAAGTTTACACATATACATAAAAAAACACAAGGTTGTCTCTCGGTGTTTATCGCCCTAATCCCTAACTCTAGTGACCCGCTCTCTCCCAATGATTCTTGGCCGGTCAGCCTCATTGGCATTATCAATAAGGTGGTATCCAAAGTGTTGTTAAACCGGTTGAAAGTGGTTATAGGATTTCTGATATCAGACGAACAAAGCGCATATGTGGCTGGTCGCTCCATCCTTGAAGGTCCCCTAGTTATTAATGAGGCAGGTTCGTGGTTGAAGAAGGTAAACCATAAAGCTATGATCTTGAAATTAGACATAGCCAAAGCCTTTGATTCCTTAGACTAGAATTTCCTAGATCATGTCTTAGCACAAATGCGTTTCCCACCATTATGGAGAGGCTGGATCCAAGCCATCTTAAGGTCGAGCAAAGCCTTAGTTCTTGTAAACGGTAGCCCCATCTAAGAATTCGAATGCGAGAAGGGGTTGAGACAGGCTGACCCGCTCTCACCATTCATCTTTGTAATCGCGATGGAAGCTTGGTCCTGCATGGTTAGAAAGGCGGTTTCCATCAGGCTTTTCGAAGGTCTCCAGCTACCAAATAACGGACCGGTAATATCCCACTTCCTTTTTGCAGACGATGTAATAATGATCAGGAACTGGAATGACATGAACATCAAGAATATTAGGAGAATGTTGAAAGGTTTCTTTCTGATCTCCAGGCTCAAAGTTAATCTCACAAAGAGTTCCGTGTACGGGGTGGGTACTAAGGCGCATAAAGCTACAAATATGGTTGCCATTCTGCAATGCAAGGTAGGGAAACTCCCATTCTCCTACCTTAGTTTGTATGTCGGTGCAAATATGAACATAATTAAAATCTGGGATCCGGTTATTGAGGTTGTTAAGGCAAGGTTATCTAACCAGAAAGCCAAAACCTTATCTATAGGGGGAAGAGAAACCCTAATTAAATCTGTTATGGAGTCGCTACCGATTTACTACTTCTCCCTATATAAAGCTCACACGTAGGTGATTGACACTTTGGAGAAACTGAGGAGGAACTTCTTATGGGGGGATGCGAAGACGTTACCAAGAAACATTGAGTAGCTTAGGAGAATGTGGCAGCACCAAAAAATAAAGGTGGTTTGGGAATTTTACCGCTAAAGGTAGCCAATATGGCGATGCTTTCGAAGTAGTGGTGGCGCTTTAGAGCTGAAAAGCATACACTATGGTGGAATGTCGTATGGTCTATCCATCACACTTCAAGAAATTGGAACCCCGTAACAATTAAGTTGTCCCTCCTAGGTGTGTGGAAGAACATTTATATGGCTGATGTTGAACTCAAAAAGCATGACATTGACCTTAATTGTCTGATGATTTGTAGCTTGGGCAACGGTTGTGACATTAGATTCTGGGTTGACAGATGAGTGACGAAAAAACCTCTGTGTTACCTGTACCCGTCACTCTTCTCACTAGAACACTCTAAGGGCATTTTGGTCAAGGAATGCTTCACGAGGCAAAACGAAGGCTTGACCTGGCTATTGTAACACCCGGAAATTTTCTTTGAAGCCGACAAAAGAAGAAAAAGAAATAAAGTCCACAGTCGAGGGACCAAACTTGCCAAAAAGGGAGAAAGATTGGAAGAGTAGGAGATTAAGAGGGGAGGGCAACCCACTCTCCTCCCCCACACTCACAAAATTCAGCCAAGAGAGAAGAGAGGGAGAAAAATGGGTTTCAAGCTTGGTTTTCGTGGATTCGAGCGTGAAAGTTGAAGTGTAGCGGGTCGGGTTGAAGCTCTACTCGATGGTGTTGTTTGTGTGAGTCCGAGGACCCCTCTTTTACACGTTTTCAACTGATTTAGGGCTGGAACACATAGTAAACCCCGTTTTTGAAGTGTGTGTGTTGAACCCGTATGTATGTGTTTGTGTGTGATGCGAATAGAGTTTGTTTTTGGGCTTGTTTCGGGCTTGAATGATGTTGTGGTATGTGTTTCTAAGGTTTAGGATGGTTCATTTGGGCTTAGAACAAGTTTGGGAGGGCTTGGAGGCCGAAAATCGCAAATTGGGTTCGGGATGACTGCATTTTGCATCAGCTAGGGCTAGGTGACCGAATGGCATGCGACTGAGGTTCATTCGCATGCGAGTCGTGCGACTTAGGTTCATTCACATGGGGGTCATGCGACTGAGGTCCGTATGCCTAGATTCATCCGCATTAGGTCCATTTGCATGGGATTCATCCGCATTAGGTCCATTCGCATGGGATTCATCCGCATTAGGTCCATTCGCATGGGATTCATCCACATTGTGTCCATCCGCATTGGGTCCATTAGCATAGGGGCCATTCGCTCGGTATTCATTCGCATGGCGTTCAGTCGCATGGGAGGCCATACGACTGAATGGTGCCCATACACCCAAGTAGGGCTTGTGTACTCGAGGGAACATAGTTTATTACTGACTTTTGGGGGAAAGTGCAGATGTAGTTTTAACGTGGAAGGTCCTGGGAGTTCATGTAAGATGATTTTTGAGGCCATAGAGGTTATGTTGGGCATGATTGATGATGATGCATGATGTTGTATGATTGTGCGTAATGTATGTTATGTTTGCATGATGCCTTGTATGATGATGTTGACTGTGCATGTTTTTGTTCCTTGTTATGATGTATGTTTATCTTTCTTGTGGCTTTACGTGTTATAGTTGTGAAAAAATGATAAAGTATTATGTAACGTAAAGTGAAAGATTATGAAAGAGGAACATAATGATAGAATGCATGCATTAATGAAAGAGAAAGTAAAGAAAGGCTTGCAAGCAAAATGTAAGAAGGTGCACAGCTCTAAAATGCCGTAAGCTCAACTGTGTGTGCTTTAGCTAACCTTTAAGGATACACGCACGGGTCCAGTCTTTGTGACTAACTAGTGATATAGTACATGGTTTATAGTGGTTACTCACCCCAGTGCTGGTGCCAGGATTTGTGCGTTATGGAAGTCATTTATGATCTTCGGCCCAGTACCCGCTTTGTGCATACGTTTGGGGTGTAGTATACAGTTGGGATCTTTGTCGCTTTCCCCGATGCTGGTGCCAGCTTTGTGCATTATGGAAGTCATTTATGATCTTCGGCCTATTACCCGCTGTGTGCATACGTTTAGGGTATAGCTGATGACATTGATCCGGAAGGAGTTAAAGAGATAAAAAAGAAAGTGATGAACAGTGGAGAAGATAATAATGATATTATCTATGTGTACGTATGATATGTGATCATGTACGAAAGTATAGTATGATTTGATAAAGTGTAGAGAACGGTTGTAATGAAAGCAAAGTATGTTTTATTATAAAAACTAGAACTCACTCAGCAACGTTGATTTTTATGTGTTTCTAGTTAGCAGGTGATGTTGCTGAGGATGGCACGGGATGGCTACTCAGCTCTTTTGGGATGGCATTCTTTTTTTTAATGTTTTTTCATTGTAATGCGAACGAATGATTTTTTGAAATGAATGATTGTATTAACTTGCAAAAGCATTTATAAGGAAACGAAAAGTTATTTTAAAGTTCTGCTGCAATGTTTAAGAATGTTAAATGTAAAATTATAGGTTTTATGAGCAATGATTGGCCGGCTGTGAGCGTCCCGGGAACGAGGCCTTACAACTATGGAGATGGAATAGAAGCTCTCTTACGGATGGTGAACAAACGAAGTTGCAAAGCTTGCTGATGATGCTACACTCGGTCACAACATCACCTGCTGAGGATACTTGGTAAAGGGACGACATGTCAGATCCATGATTCAAATCCAGCCATGTAAAAATGATGCTCTGGAACAACCTTTTAGGGGATACGGGTCAGAAGTTCAACTGGAACAATTGGGTGCCATTGAAGGTGGACCTGTGCAGTTCCAACATTTCAGCCATGACTTCCAACATACGATTCTCTAATCAAACGAAACATTTCAGTTCATGTGGACCTGTGCATTTTATGTGGCTTAGAAAGTGAATCCGTGGATCACATTTTCACCTTTTGCGAGATGGCAACTCAGCTCTGGGCGAGGATTAGCACGTGGTGCAGGATACAACCCATTTATGCTTTTTGTTTCAACGATCTGATTCCATACACTTTGAAAGGTGATAGCGCCTTTAAAAAGGCTATTCATGCTATTATTATGACTGCCACTTGGGTTTGTGAAACAAAGAAATAAAGTTGTCTTTGAGTTTGTTAGGCCATCTGTAATAGAGTTTTTGGGGAGATTGTCATGATGATTTCATTATGGCTGAAAGTAAGAGTAAGGAAGGAGTTTCCATTCTCTTTCCTACTTGATTCAAGCTAATTCAATAGCTTTTGGTATTGTTTCCTTTGTTATGTTGTTCTTTCATTTATTTTGTATGTTCCACACTTGGGGTTTTAGCTTCTTGTTAGCCCCGTGTTTAATATATTTCGCTTTCGCCGTCCAAATAAAAAAGAAAACATACACATCACTTCACGATAGTTTATAATGGTTGGATGTATATTATGAATATGTTTTTCAACTATTAACAAATGAGTATCACTAACATGCATATTATTACCAGTGGACTATGTCGTTAGAGGATACTAATGAATCATCAAGAAAATCAACAAAATCCAAAATTTTAATTATTCTTCTAGATATTCGTCTACCCCATTGGTGATCCATCAATACTTCTCTGATGGCATGCATGCTCGTCAGTAATCAGCTAGTACCTTAAGTTTAATAATTCTCACACCCAAATTTTTTAGAAAAGTTTCATAGCTACTTAATAGTCCAGAAAAAAGCACCCAATATTCCTATAACCTGACTTTTTAGAAAATTGTTCTTGGACAATTTAAAAAATAGGCTTCAAATGAACATCTACAAAACATCTATTGGCAATATTCTTTATTATGAACTTTTTCCATTATGTAGATTTCTTGTTATCAAATGTATAACTCTCGTGATATATATTAGAGTTAATTGCATAGATGATCCTTGTGGTTTATTAAAAATAACAGGTTTGGGTACTAAAGAATTTTTTATAACAGGTTGAGGTATTGTGTTTTCAATTTGTAACGAGTTAAGGTATTAACACTAACAGACGTTAGCTTTTTTGTTAAATCTAAGGGCATTTTTGTCTTTTCACTTTATACAGACTACTAATGTAACTTAAGGGGGCTGTTAGTGATATTTAATATGTACAAGGGACTGTTTGTGTGTGTATATATACATACATATATATAGCCTTAGGTTCAGACTAGATCTTACCACCACCACTAACCACCAACGGCCACCACTACTAATCACCAATGACCACCACCAAGAACCACCACAACCACCAAGAACCACCACCACCGCTAGCCATTGGCCTTAATTGCGTCGCCATCATCATCATACACACCACATATTCACCACCATCAAAAAATCACCATCATCGCCCCATCATCATCATCTTCTTCACCTCCACCATCACACCATCATCATCATCTCACCAAATCCACTTCCTTTTTCCTAATAATAGCATTGGTGATTGGGAAGCAATGCACCAACAGAAAGTCAAACTAACTTGGGGTAGTGTGGTGGTTGTGCATGGGTGTTCGGTGGTGGTTAAATCTCGATTGGGGTTCATATTTCTTGGGTTTCTTAAGTTGGGGATCAGATCTAGGTTATGATTTAGGGTGTGTGTATTTTTTATTTTTGTGTGATATTGAAATGGCCGGTGGAAGCGGTCGGTGATGTTTGAAAGGAGGAAGTGGCTGACAGTGGTGGTTGGATGGTGACAGTAGGTGGTGGCGATAGTTGCTAACTCGTGGTGTTGGTGGGCGACGGGGAAAGGAGGAGGGTTGGTGGTGGTGATGGTGGCCAATGGGCGGCAAGAATTGTGGGGCGACGGTGATGGTGGGTGGCAACGATGGTAGGTAGTGATGGTGGTGGATTATTTGGGATGGTGGTCTGAAATAGGAGGAAGACGATGATGGGTGGTTGGGGTTGAAATTTTAATTTATTTTATAGTTAGTTACACAAATGATCCACTGATTATAAAAGAAAGATATAGATATAAAAATAGTCCCTCAAATGGTATTTTAGTCATCCTATTCAAATTTAACAGAAAAACTAACTTTCGTTAGTCCCAATACCTTAACTTGTTACAAAATTAAAAACATAAAACCATAACATGTTACAAAAAACTCTTAATACCCAAACTCGTTACTTTGCATAAACCATAGGGACCATCTATGTAATTAACTCTATATATTATTTGTTAAGTACCATTATTACTTCACAGTTTAAGATGGATTCATTGGAATTGGTGGTCTAGAAGATTAAGTATGACAAATGTGACATTTGTCTGTCATTTGAGTGGCAGATGACTAGTGGTCTTGGAAATTAAATAACATCCAATGGCATATGTTCCGATCTAGCTATGCATGATTTCATTTGTGGGTGAGCTCGTAGATTAAAACAAAACTATAAAATAACATGATACACCAATGGGATTCATAAATTAACTCTTGAGATGGGATGCAAACTAGTACTAGGAGTTGAGTTAAGTTATCATGTGTCTATGATTCTCCAACGTGCACATATTTGTGTGTTTTATATGATTAACATCTATCGTCTTAATATGTATGAACTAGCAACGTAATGTGACTTATTAGTAAAATGAAAGTGTTTGCCCTCATAGTACTTATAAGTAAGAATAGTTTGAGTTGTTTCCATGACTTGCAACCTTATATATTCCATGAAATTTGTTATACATTCACTAGATATTCTTCCTATCCAAACATTGCCATATTTAAGATAATCTCAATCACTTCCACATGGATGGTACTAAAGATGACATCATTCTTGAAAGCCATAATCACTAGTACAATGTAAATCAGAAGCAAACCAAGTAATACAATGTCTACAATAGACGTTGAAAGCCATAATCACTATTATATTGTAAATCAAATGCAAGATGACTGGTGTGATTTTGGATTAAAAGCTCTAATCAAGTAAATATGGAACTAACCAAAGATGGTGGAGACTAACAAGAGGTTAATAAAGATGAACAAGGACTCAAGATGGCTAAAGCAAAGGCTAAAGAAGGCGAGCGTCAAGCGAGACTGAGTTAGAGACTTGTGGGATTCACTGAAATTTGTGGAAAGCTAGAGTTGATCATAGAAGTATAATAATGCTTCGAAAAAAGAATGTTGGCTTCGGAAGATGTGGTGTTTACTCTTCGGAAGTGGAAAGTTTAAGCTTCGGAAGTTTCTTCAACTTCGGAAGTGAAATTTACCTTCGGAAGAGATGTTTGCTAAAAATAAAGGGGGTAAATTGTAAATAGTTTGTTAAAGGTTTTTAGGCATGATTCATGTATAGAGAGTAATTTAGAATAGAGAGAGTAATTTTCATAATCTCATAGTTTTCTTTGTGTAATATCTTTCAATAATAGTTGAATCATTTGGTAGTGAATCTTTTCTTCAATATTGTTTTTTTCTTTTATTGGTTTTACAACAAGTGGTATCAGAGCCAAGTTCGGCTTAATTTGAGAAAGAATGTGATCTCGGTGGTGATCAGAAGAGAAATTGAAGAATCAGAGATGGTGTCCACGAAGTTCGATCTTGAAAAGTTCGATGGGAAGAACGATTTTGGGTTATGGCGTGTCAAGATGCAAGCGCTGCTTGTACACCAGGGTTTGGTGGGAGCACTCGCAGGGCAGACAAATTTGCCGGCGGATTTGACAGAGAAAGAAAAATAGGAGATCATGGAAAAGGTGCACAATACGATAATTTTATCCTTCGGAGACCGGGTGCTTCGAGAAGTGTCGAAGGTGGACTCGGCTATCGGAATTTGGGTAAAGCTTGAAAGTCTGTACATGACAAAGTTGTTGGCAAATCGACTGTATGTGAAGAAATGATTGTACACGTTTCACATGGCATCTAACAAGACTTTGGAAGATCACACAGATGAGTTTAACAAACTTATTTTGGATCTTGAAAATATTGACATGAAATTAGATGATGAAGATCAAGCCATTATCTTCTTGACTTTATTGCCAAAGTCATATGAACACTTTGTTGACATATTGATGTATGGTCGAGAGACATTATCAATGAAAGAGGTTCTTGCAACCATGAATTCAAAGGAATTGACGAAAAGAAGTGATGTACAAGAAGATTCAAGTGATGGTCTGTTAGATTGTGGAAGGCCAGAACAGAGGTTCTCAAAAGGCAAGGGTCAAGCTAGATCAAGATCAAGAAATAAATGAAGATAATATATATATGCAATTCGAAAAAATATCTCAAGAAAGACTGCCCGAAGAGGAGGAAGTAGGGAAATGAATCAAGTTTGGTAAAAAGGGCAAACTAGCCATGTATCCGAAGGATCTATTGATGGCTATGATAGCTCTGATGTTCCGAATGTGTCTTGTGATGAAGTCATAAGTGAATGGATACTTGATTCAGGATGTTCTTTTCATATAACTCCTGTCAAAGAGTTCTTTAAAGAGTTGAAGATGAAAGATCTTGGTGAAGTAAAGCTTAGGGATGATCGACCTTGTAAAATCCTAGGGTCAGGTACTATCACACTTAAGTTGCATAATGCATTGAGATTGATATTAGTGATATCAGATATATTCCTAGTTTGAAAGGAGTTTGTTATCACTAGGGACTTTTGAGAAGTCAGGTTATTATGTTGGGTTGAAAGATGGCAAGGCTAGAATTATTAAAGGTTCCTTGGAATTGTTAACCGGTAGCAGAAGGATTAACAATACATATAGATTAGAGGGATCAACAGTGCCTAGAAGTGCATGTATGGCACTTACTAAGAATGATAGCTCTTTAGTGTGGCATAAGACATTTGGTCATCTTAGTGAACAAGGTCTTATTGAGTTATGAAAACAAGGCATCATTAGTAAATTTAAGATTAATGATGTAGGTTTCTACGAGACGTGTGTTTTAGGTAAAAGGAAGAAAGTTCAGTTCAAGACTGGTCAGCACATATCTAAAAATGTGTTATACTATGTACATTCTAACCTATGGGGGCTGCTAGAACTAGTACTCTAGGTGGAGCTAGTTATTTCTTGTCTATTATAGATGATGCTCATGAAGGGTTGGGTTTATGTTCTTAAGCATACAAGATGAAGCTTTTAAGAAGTTTGTAGAGTGGAAGACTCTAGTAGAAACTCATAGTGAGAGGAAGGTAAAGAAGTTGAGAATTGATAATGGGATGGAATTCTGTAATAGTGAGTTCAATAAGTTTTGTAAAACTCATGGGATAGCCATACATCTTATTGTACCCGATACTCCCCATCAAAATAGGTTGGCTGAGAGGATAAACAGGACTTTGTTGGAAAGGCTTAGATGCATGAGGATTAATGCTGGATTTCTAAAAGGTTTTTGGGGTGAATTAGTTACATCTGCAACTTATCTGATTTACAGATCTCCATCTAGAGCTTTGGGTATGAAGACTCCTATGGAGATGTAGACAGGAGTTAAGTGTCAATGTAGTCATATGAGGGTGATTGAGTCAGTAGTCTACTTTCATGTTAATCAAGATATACTTGATGCAAGGGCTCAAAAGGGTGTTCTTTTTGGCTACCCTGAGGGTGTCAAGGGATATAGAATATGGAGGTTAGAAGGAGAAGGACCTCAGGTAATTGTAACCAGAGATGTAGACTTATAAGAAGGATTATTGTATAAGGATATGGTAGGTATTGACATCAGGTCTCAGTCTCCAAAGAAAGTTGAGATTGAGGTGGAGTATGAGGATGATTCAGATAGAGCTGCTGGATCAAGCAGTGTGACTAAAGGTGAAGTGAATCATCAGTCTTATATTACACATAGCATTGTAAAAGATAGACATAGAAGAAAGGTTGTAGCTCTTATTAGATATAGACAGGATCATGATGTTTCAGTTGTTGCCTTCACAGTTGCTGAAGAGGAGAGTATCTATGAGTCATTGAATTTTGATGAGTCTATATCATCAGATGAAAGTGATAGGTGGTATGATGCTATGGTTGAGGAGATGAATTCCCTGGAAAACAATGAAACATGGGAATTGATTGATAAGCTAGTAGATCAAAAGCTGGTAGCTTGTAAGTGGCTGTATAAAGTCAAGGATAGTATTAATGGTACTGAGGGTCCTAGGTTAAAAGCTCGGTTGGTAGCTAAGGGATTTACTTAGAGGGAACGTATTGACTATAATGAAATCTTTTCACCAGTGGTGAAGCATACTTCTATTCGTATAATTTTGTCTATCACATCTGCTCTTGATCTAGAGTTAGAACAACTAGATGTTAAGACGGCCTTCTTACATGGGCTCTTGAATAAAAGGATACATATGAAACAACCTATGGGTTTTAAGGTTAAAGGCAAAGAAGATAAAGTGTGTTTGTTGAAAAGGTCTTTGTATGGCCTGAAACAGTCGCCAAGGCAGTGGTACAAGCGATTTGATGAGTTTGTAGTGACTCATGGTTTCACTAGGAGTGACTATGATAGTTGTGTTTATCATAGGAGGTGTTCTAGTGCGGATTATCTGTATTTGTTATTGTATGTAAATGTTATGCTGATAGCATGCAAGATGTAAGATGATATAGAAGCTACAAAGAAGTTACTCATGATGGAGTTTGAAATAAAAGAGCTAGGTAATGCTCGTAAGATTTTGGGAATGGAGATTACCAGGGATAGGAGTTCTAAATAGTTGAAGTTGTCACAGACTTCTTATGCAAATAAAGTCTTGAAAATTTACGGTATGCATGAGTGCAAGGTTGTTAAAACTCCTATTATGGCTCATGTCAAGTTATCCATGGAAGAAAATCCTTTTACTGAAGATGAGTTGTCATATATAGAGATGGTTCTATATGAAAATGTAGTGGAAAGTCTTATGTATCTGATGGTATGCACCAGACCTGATTTGGCTTATGTTGTGAGCTTGATTAGCAGGTTTATTTCATTACCTGGGAAGGTTCATTAGGATGCCGTTAAATGGATTCTTAGATATCTTCAATATATTAAAGATTGGGGATTGATCTTTGGTTTGAAGGAACGTGATGGTCAAGCTAGAGTTGAAGGATATGTGATTCTGACTTTGCAAAAAGACCTTGACAAGGGAAGATCTATCACTGGATATGTGTTTAGAGTGATGGGTAATGTGGTAAGCTGGAAAGCTCAATTGCAGCATGTGGTTGCATTATCTATGACCGAAACAGAGTATATGACACTAACTGAAGCTATAAAGGAGTCATTGTGATTACAAAGACTGGTTGCTGAGTTAGGGATGAGATTATCTGCTACAGTGGTGTTTTGTGACAATCAGGGTGCTATAAACTTGCTAAGAACAGTGTCTTTCATGAAAGGACTAAGCATATTCATGTTAGACTATATTTTATTCGAGAAGTGATTAGCAATAAAGAAGTTCTGATAAAGCAAGTTAGGACAGATAGAATCTTGCAGATATTCTTACGAAGGTGGTGCTAGGTTTCAAGTTTGAGTTTTGTGTTACAAAGCTTGGTATTGGTTGACATTATTATTGGTGTTCTATGATGCATACTCTAAAGGTGTAGATTGTGGAAAATCAGAGTTGATCGTAGAAGTATAATAATGCTTTGGAAGAAGAGTGTTGGCTTCGGAAGATGTGGTGTTTACTCTTCGGAAGTGGAAAGATTTAAGCTTCGGAAGTTTCTTTAACTTTGGAAGTGAAATTTTCCTTCAGAAGAGATGTTTGCTAAACATAAACGGGGTAAATTGCAAATAGTTTGTTAAGGTTGTTAGGCCTGATTTATGTATATAAGGATCAGTTGCCATTTAAAATAAAGAGTAATTTCCATAATCTCATAGTTTTTTATGTAATATCTTTTAATAACAGTTGAATAATTTGGTAGTGATTTTTTTTTAATATTATTCTTTCTGTTTAATTAAGAATGTTGGAGGAGGTTTATAGTATAACTAGAGTTTCATATCTTTAGAAATTAAAACCAATAATATAAAATTATAAAATATAAAAACATTTACATGAACAAATATAAATGAACGAAAATAAATATACACATCATGTTCACAAAGATAATGCACGAACACGATCTTTGTTCATATTTGTTGACTTAACTAAAGAAACGCAATTTTTGTTCATGTTTATTCGTCTATTAAACGACGTATATAAACAAACATTACGCTAAAAAGTTCATGAACTACTCTATTAACGTACAGTTTGTTTGCACCCATAAACACCTTTATCGTTAGAGATGCTCTTATATTTTATAAAAGTGCAATTCTATAATGAATATAAACTAATGAAATTTAATTATGATAAAATATTAGAAATTTAAATATTTATTTAAACAAGCCTTAAAAGATATGAATGTTATGAATTATATACAGCAATCGCTCAGTCCCTCACGTCTACAATAATAAAAATTACATATACCGATTACATTACATGTTTCCACAAATTCCCTCATTCGTTTTTCTCCTCACTAAAAGAAATTCGAGACATTAAATAAATAAATAAATATATACGTAAATATTGGATTTGACTTGAGATTAAGCGAGCTTATGGCTCGACTTATCATTTTTTAGATGTTTTCTTTAAATAAACTTAAATACCAAGTTAATAACTATAATAATAAATTACTACAATAAACTGCCAAAATACAAAAATACGAGCTAATTTATACGAGCCAACAGGAAAATTAGTCAAGCCAAATAAGCTCGAGATTATATAGAAGCGAAATACTTGAACTCGAACTCATTTAATACATTGACACTAGCCTGATCTCAAGTTTTAAGACGCTAATGTATACAAGTAGACGAGCAAGTATGAGCTATTTGAATATTTGTATTTTTAAATAAAATTGTGAAGCATAAACTGTAGAAATGGGACATTTCCTGATTTGTGGAAAGAATAAATCTTGGTATAAAGTATTCCCAACATCCAACAGGTAGACAAATAGTTACAGGTCCTCTTTTATGTCTCTCTTGATCTATAAATACACCCATACATCACCCACCGTCTCTTCAATGGTTCATTAAACCCTAATTATCTTATATACATTGATTCTTCAGTGAGAAAGAATTGAAAGAACAAACAGCCATGGATGAAGCTGGTCATGAGAAGGCGGTTGAGACGGTGCTTGCAGGAAACTATGTCGAAATGGAGGTCGAAGGGAAGCGTAAAGATGCCAAATCCACCATTTCTAATTTCTTTTGGCACGGTGGTTCCGCATATGATGCATGGTTCAGTTGTTCTTCAAATCAGGTAATACATACATAACTTAACTGTTGTATCAAAACGCGATAGGCAGATAAACAGTGTTCCTAATAGCAGGTATTAATGTTTTAGAACATCGCGTGTAGTTTTTAGTTTTTCATTGCCTAACGAACACTGATTCAAAGTGTGTTGGTCATTTGATGAAAGATCAATATTACTGGACTCATTAACTGGCATATGAGTCACTCGCCCTAGAAATCCCAGGAAGCAATGCGTCTCACTAATAGTCAGTCATTTGATAAACTGTATAAACTATATTATATAAAAGAAAGATCATATATATATATATATATGTTGAGTTGTTTGTTCACTTGAATCAAGTGATCTATAACATGTTATAATATGATACTATGACTTTGTAGGGCATAATGACGTCATTATAGATAGGTTTTTAGGATTTATGCGCATAATGACGTGTCGTGATCTTATTGGTACGTACAGGTGGCACAAGTGTTGCTTACACTACCATACTCATTTTCACAACTAGGGATGCTCTCTGGGATTTTGTTTCAAGTTTTCTATGGTTTGATGGGCAGTTGGACTGCATATCTTATTAGCATTCTCTATGTTGAATATAGAACTAGAAAGGAAAGAGAGAAGGCTGATTTTAGAAACCATGTTATTCAGGTACAACTCTTTAATGCATGTATATGCATCTACCACTTGTACGTCTTACTTCCTGTTATAAGGGGTTGTACCTCATGTTTTATAACTTGTACATTATGTTGGGCATGTTTGAACTTTAGTGTATGCTATTTGTAGTGGTTTGAAGTTCTTGATGGATTGCTTGGAAAGCATTGGAGAAATGTTGGTTTGGGATTTAATTGCACTTTTCTTCTCTTTGGATCTGTGATTCAACTCATAGCTTGTGCAAGGTACATATATTTAATCGTAACGTACAAATCACTAAAGCTACTAACACAATTTCTTCGTTTCATATGTGTTCTTCAACAAAAGCAACTTCCTTTAGAAATATAAATCATGGTTATAAAAGTTTTATAGAGTTGTAGTATAATATGAGTTATGATTGCTTCGTTAGATGAACTAGATAATAAACGAGATGGTTCATGATTACAACGTGACTTAGTTATATTCGAAAGTGAGACTAGACATGTTATTTTCACACATATAGTCCTAATGTGCCACATGCACATGTTATTGTACTTGTAACTTGTATTTTGTAAATCCCATCAATGCATTAACGAGTTAATGATTTATGGATTTACGCAGCAATATATATTACATAAATGACAACTTAGACAAGAGGACATGGACATACATATTCGGTGCATGTTGTGCGACAACAGTTTTTATCCCGTCATTTCACAACTACCGGATTTGGTCGTTTCTAGGGTTGATTATGACTACATACACTGCGTGGTACCTAACTATCGCATCACTCGTCCACGGACAGGTATCTATCTTCTTTTGTCGTTTCACATTATAATAACTTGTATATCAATTAAAGTACATCATAATGTCAAATCACATATCTAACATTATAATAATTTGTGTACCACGCCAATCACAAACGGTTTATACATAGTGCCAATTATTTATTGAACGTACCAACTGAAAGCATGACTTTTTAAAAATTTTAATAGTTTGAACGTTTTTAGCTATAAAGTTAGTAATTTTATACACAAACTTTACTCAAGTCTCAATATAATTCACTACAATGTTGTGAAATATTCACTTTTGTACCCCTAAAACATAGTAAAAGTAAAAAAAATGTTTGTTTAATTAAAAGTATTGGGGTATAAAATGATAATTTTGTAGGTGGAAGGGGTGAAACATACAGGTCCAGCAAAGATGGTTCTATACTTCACGGGGGCTACAAACATTCTCTACACGTTCGGGGGACATGCTGTCACAGTGTAAGACACCCCTGTTCTTTATGTTAATTCCAAAAGACACCCCTGCATTTTATATTCATTTTAAATGTGTGCGACTGTCATCTAACATCCCTTGTGCTTTGTATGTGGGTGTTATCATCATGTCGATAGTAACGTGAGTTTGTTTGCTTTCCACTTTCTTTTTTCTTTTAATCCATTTAGTTATCCAAAGAAACTTTTAAGGGTAGATACGTCATTTTCACAATGACCTTGAAACATTACATCAAAGGCAAAAAGTCATTTTAAAGATAATTATGATAATGATTTACTTAATTATTTTAATTAAAACACTGTTGCTTACAAGACTGGTCCATTGATTTCGGATGTCTAGTTCGATATTTTAGATTTTAAACTTACTATAATTAGGTTAATCGTGCCCCATTTAGAATATTATTGGATTTTAATATATTTGTTAAATTAATGGACTCTAGAAAACATGTAACTTTCTAGGTCTAGTAAGTTAATATATTTTTTAATATCTCAATCGATACCCTATACCTAAACAAAAAGAATGGTCCACTTCAAAGTTTGGGCCGTAAGTAGTCGCCCACCCGACAGGGCCGAACTTGTTACTAAGTATAAAAATATCCTTTTAAAAATTGTTATATATATAATTGATCTACCGAGTAACAAGATTCATGCAATACATTATGTCACATGAACTAGATAATCGTTTGGCCATTCACGTAATAAAATTTTGTAGTGATTATGGATTTTAAGACTACTAAGTTTGATATACATCTAACGTTTGAGACCATCTTTTCAAATATATAACAATAGATCAATTCTCAAGTATTTAAATGATTCAATGTGATCATAGTTATTAGGTTATAAAATAACCATTTTGAAGATATATATTTAAATTGATTACTATATATTATCTACTTGGTTTCAAGTTTTCATTTGATTTGATATGCCTATTATATTCCAAGGAAAAACATATCAAGATCTGAAAAATATTTATAATATTACATGTACGTGCTAGTGTCTATATGTATACATCCAAAACAATAATTGTTGTAATGTTCTCTAGATATTATTTTCCTCTTTTGATAACGACTTAAGCTTTTGTTTGTTTCAAGACATAATCTGACCCGATGAATTTCACTACTACTAATAAGATTCCCAATATGTTGACTAGTCTCTATCTTAATCGCTGTGCACCCACCCACACCTATGCAAAACTCTTTTCTGAAGCATGAAGTTTAAACATGTTGAATTACTATAATACCCTGCTCCAAGGCATGGGTGACAGAAAGTCATTCTTTTGGGGGACACCCTTTCTGTCTTTTTCCACTTTGTAGCATAAATTTCTGCATTTTTATATTAAAGTTTAACTCCAATTTTTGTTCTCTATCCATATCTAATAAATAAATAACAAAGATAATATAAAGACTAGAACCCGTGTCACAAAGCCACAAAGCTTTAGCGTGCACGGGTCCAAGTATTTATACAGTCTTATCTTATGTTTTTGTAAGAGATCGTTTCCGACGTTTTGAACCTAAATGAGCCCAAAGTTTTGGACCTAGGTGATGAAAGATTGGCTTTGGGCCTATTTGATGATAGGATTATGAATTGCATGTGGTTAAGGACTTACTAATGGGGATTATTTGTGTGTTAACAGTGAAATCATGCATGCAATGTGGAAGCCACAAAAGTTTAAGGCGATTTACTTCTGGGCTACTGTGTATGTGTTAACGCTTACGCTTCCATCCGCCTCCGCGGTTTATTGGGCTTTTGGCGACTCATTACTTAATCACTCAAACGCGTTTGCCCTCCTCCCTCGATCCCCTTGGAGAAACATGGCCGTCATCCTTATGCTTATTCACCAAGTACGTTATTGTTACGACACTCGCTTCCTAGATCCATATGCCGCTCGTACAACATTTGAAATGTCCCCATGTGTCCGTTAATATTTTAAAGACGTTATTGAAGTTACAATGTTAATGTGAATTTGATCTTGTTGCAGTTTATAACATTCGGGTTTGCTTGCACTCCGTTATATTTTGTGTGGGAGAAAGCAATCGGGATGCACGAGTGCAAAAGCATGTGCAAACGCGCTGCAGCACGATTGCCTGTGGTCATCCCCATATGGTTTCTCGCGATCATCTTCCCTTTCTTTGGACCCATCAATTCGACCGTTGGATCTCTACTAGTCAGTTTTACCGTCTACATCATCCCCGCTCTTGCTCACATGTTCACCTTTCGATCAGCTGCTGCCCGCGAGGTATCAATTCAATTTCCTCCGGCACACTAGCACAACGGGGTTAGGTTGACTGGCAAACACTTTTTACACCACTTTTAATATATTATTGTTAATGAACACATTCATTAAATTATGTATTAATTAAATTTGTACACAAAAGTTTGAACGAGTGTAATTAATTCAATTTGATGATGCAGAACGCGGTAGAGCCACCACCAAAGTTTCTCGGACGATGGGTCGGCACATACTCGATCAACGTCTTTGTAGTCGTGTGGGTATTCATCGTTGGATTCGGGTTCGGAGGTTGGGCTAGCATGACTAACTTCATCCACCAAATTGACACATTCGGGCTATTCACCAAGTGCTACCAATGTCCACCTCAACTCCCTCCGCCACCACCGTTGCTTAACGCAACCGCCCCTATAACATCTCCGGCCACCACGCGCCACCTACAACTTCTAGGGAGCTCATACTTTAACACCCCTTGAAACCGAGCTTCTATCCCACCAAGAATGTTAATGGCATCAGTGTGATGAGTTTTTATTGTAGCATAGGAATTAATATTTGGAATTAATTTATGATAAAATATTATTTGCATATTCCTTGTAATATTTGTTTGTGGTTTTGGTTTTGGTTTTGACACATTTTGTAGCACATCATACTACACCATATGCAATGGCATAGCGAGTTTCGGTATCCGACTTCATTTGCAATCTTGTGATCATAACATGACATGCGAAAAACTTTTGTGGACGACTCTTTCGTGACATGTATGGTTTTCTTCTTTTAAGTCTTTGTAATGTAACAAGAAATTGATATGTAAGTAATTACACAATGTTGAATATGTCAATTTGAGTATGTTTCTTAAATAATCTATCTAATATTCGAAAATCGAAACACAAATACACTTACTAGAATGAGTAATTTAATGGAAATTTAGATGTTAAATAAATGTGATATGTAAGTATTTACACGAGGTTGGAGATTCACGGCTTTTATCTCACGAACTCACCTGAGAGAGATAAAAATACATTTTATATTCAATTCCACAAATTAACATTTCATTTCGTTACTTACAAGTCGGATGAACGCTAGCTAGCGTTGGCAATGCTAGAATAAAGTGAGCTATAACTTTTTAAAACTACTATTTTTCTAATATGATAATTCTTTACATATTTTGTTTTTTCTCATATACATTCTTTTATAAAAATCTATATACAACATTATTATGTGCATACAGGATCGACCCATATGTATATAAGGGTGAAATTGGGGCTTGGAGACCTCGGTCACTAATTCTAAAAAGTAAATGATATATGTTAAATTCTGGGTTTGTATCAATAGCGTAATGGTTCTCGTAGGAGGTCATATCAAAACACAATCGAAAAACAAACTTTCACTTATAAACTCGCTTGTATTATAACTTGAAAAATAGCTCAAAACCAAATTACAATACCTTTTTTGTTACATCAATAACCCTAGCTTGGTTATCTATATATAATCAATTACAATTACTAGGATACATCTTACTACTTAATCTAATAGTAATCTAATCTACCCCATGTTCCAAGCCATTTCGGGAAGCCTTCAATGTTGGAAGTAATCCATCATCAAATTATTAAGTCTATGTATCTAATGTAAATAAATAAAGTAGGCTTGTATTGTTTAGCATTTGCGTCAACTTGGGTCTTATGTCTATCGGGTAAGAAGTTATTCATGTAACCCGATAGTTTGGCGCTAATGTAACTGTAATTAACCGCTATCCTAGGAGGGTATAAATAGGCCATGTATCATTTAAATGTATGAAATAAAGATTTCTATTATAGTTTCTCTGTGCATTTATGTGTTTGTGCGGTGTATGTTCTTGAGAGTTTTGATCTATCAAGAAACTTCAATTGGTATCAGAGTGGAAACACTCCTGGGAAGAAAAAGGAAATCAGTGTCATGAAAAATTGGTTTTGAAGATTTGAAGAATGAAGGATCAATACGTGTGTGGGATGTCTCGGTGATGAATCCAACGCTTCGATTCGGTCAGGAGGACTAGGATGAATCGGGAAAGTGCAGTCAAGGGGACAATGGGGATTATAGTATGGAGACGTTGCGGATCAGGGTGAATGACTTCTCAATTGATCGCTCGAATTCAAGGGAAGGAAAAAAATCAATTTGACAACAAGAAAGTTTAGAGATTTCGCTAGAGGCCGACGCGGGAAACAATCGTTCAACCATCATGTATGTTCGTATTGTAATCGACCCGAAAAATTCAAACAAGTTTGTGAGAACAAAATCAAATACTCTGAATTTTTGGTAAGGGGAACAAACGACGGAAATTGGAACAACATGTGGTATGTTAGTCTGCACGAAAATAAACATTTATGTGGGAACAAGAAATTGTTAAAGAAATTCAGGAAATCATATGGAATCACAACCTATTTGCTGGGGTTTACTGCATATTACCGAGGGGCAAGTCGAATTAAACTGCAGTGGGTTTTCAAGGATTGTTGAATCAATATATTATAACCCCACAATGAAGAAGAATATCCTAAGTCTCGAACAATTGGCATTACAAGGTTTTGAAGTTACCTTTGAATGGACGTTATGTCATATAACAAAATCTTTTAAGGATGACTCGGTTAAGAATCGAGAAGAGAATAACCAAGATCACATACCGGAGTGGATAAACTGCAATGCGATTGAAAAATGGGGTGATCTTGATCATTTGGCAGAAAAAAAAGAAGTATTGAAGCACTTTGACATGTTAAACCTTGAAAGGATAAAAAAGAGAGGGTTAATGATAAAAGCAATTGGTAGTGGAACAAGAAAGAGAAGTTTCAAGCATGGAAGATATGGTCACTTTTCTAGATCTTTTAAAGGTCATGAATCTAGGAATCATTCCAAAGCAGGCCATTTAAGAATTTAGAAGAATGGTTAAGTGGTTTGTGAAATATACACTGAAGCAACAAAATATATTTCCACCAAAGATAGAAGGTCAAGTTGTGGACTTGTATAATCTCTATATGGGTGTTCAATTAAATGGAGGAAAGACCATGAAAAGAACTTCTGGCAATTTACAAAACCATATGGAATTAAAAATGGTGTACAATAAGTACTTTGACTTAATGGAATGGTACTATTATGCATCAAAGGAAAGGCAAGAAGAGGCAGGAAGATTGGTGCTTGAAGAAGGAGAATATAGCAGAATAGAGGAAGCATTAGATGGAATGATACCTACAAAGAAAAGAATAATGAATGCTACCCAAGATCGACCATCACAATATGATCTGACAACATAATGAAAATGCTGAAAGTATTTGATGATCAAGATTACAGGAGGCATTGTTAGAAGTAATCTCATCATCAAGTTATTAAGTCTAAGTATCTTATGTAAATAAATAAAGTAGGCTTGTATTGTTTAATATTTGGGTCAACCTGGGTCTTATGTATGTCGGGTAAGAAGTTAGTTATGTAACCCGATAGTTTGGTTCCAATGTAACTATAATTAACCGCCATCCTAGAAGGGTATAAATAGACCATGTTGTATCATTTAAATGTACGCAATAAAGATTTCTATAATATAGTTTCTCTATGCATTTATGTGTTTGTGTAGTGTATGTTCTTGAGAGTAAGAACAAGCGATTGTTTGATCTATCAAGAAACTTCATTCAACACCGATCGTGCTTATCATTTCTTTAAACTTGTTTTGTGCTAGTGGTTTGGTTAGGATGTCAACTATACATTTTTCTGCAGGTACAAGCTCTACATCAACTTGGTTGTTCTACACACACTCCGGTATAAGTCATACCGGGGTGTATTTGTTCTTCGATCTCCCATGGAATACCGGGTTTCTTGAGAGAGCAATCGCTGATTTATTGTAAATGCAAATGGTCAAATTTTGCACCTTCTACCCTATTAGTTCACCATTAGTTGTTGAAGCCAAAGCACTTGGCAGGCTACAGTTAGGCCAGCCATAAACTCTACTTAACACGAAGAGAATACCATAATGTTTTGTTTTTGGAACACCATGGTATTGGCAAGTTCCTAAATAAAAACATGGATCACTTATGCTTCGATCGTCATCTCTATCAATATAATAGCTACCATTGCTTTGGCCCATAAGATTCACTTTACCACTTCGATCATATTTCACCCCATAGTTCAAAGTTCCTCATGGATATAGTGAGATATGTTTAACAACTTGGCCATCAGAGCTTTTTGGATCATTCATATATCGACTAAGAAGCCCAAGTGTATATGCTAGATCTATTCTTGTATGAAGTAGGAACCTCATGCAACCAACTATTTTCTATAAATTTTGTAACGTAAATGGATGTCTCGTCTTCGGCTATGGACAATATTAGTTATGGTTTGAGTGGCACATGGGTATGATTTACATCTTGCATTCGCGCTTCTTTAACCATTCTTCAGGCATATGCTTTTTGTTTTAAGGTTACTTCTTTAGTTTGACCAACTTCTATACGGAGATAATACTTAAGCTTTCTAGATCTAACATATCAAAGTTTAATGACATTCCTTTCTTGAACTCTTCAATAATACTTGAACTTGTTCCCGTTATAACTTGATCTTCAACATAAATCGAAATTATCAATAAACGCTTTCCTCTCTTTTTTGATATAAAGATTGTTCCCTGGAACATCCACAAAACTCCATTTACAACCAAACTTTGTATTGATCGAGGAGCTTGTCTTAAACTGTAAAGGGCTTTAAACAATTTGTTTATTTTTTGTTCTTCGCCTATTTTGATGAAACCCTCAGGTTGCTCTACAAATACTTTTTCTTTTAAATTTCCATGTAAGAAGGTCATCTTTACATCTAAGGTGATGTTTGTTTTTTCTGCAGGAAAATGTCTGCAGTCTGTGGACCACATGTTGGACATCTGCAGCAGAAGAGGTGGACCAAATGTCTACAGTCTGCAAGAAAAAGACTATTTGTTTTTAACATCTGCAGAATGGTAAAAAATATTCTGTAACTAGATTAAACCTATTTTTTAACACTTTTTTTCTTGGACTTGTACTACACACACACACACACACATCCGTACGTGCATACAACATATATACACATCCATGGTCCGGCCGATGGGAGAGGTGGAGGCGGTCGGCGGACGAGATTGGAGGGGGGGGAGCAGGTGGGGGGGGGGGAGGCGAGGGCAGGTGGGGGGGGGGGGGGGGAGGCGAGGGCAGTGGGGGGAGGGGGAGGCGAGGGCAGGTGGGGGGAGGGGGAGGCGAGGGCAGGTGGGGGGAGGGGGAGGCGAGGGCAGGTGGGGGGAGGGGGAGGCGAGGGCAGGTGGGGGGAGGGGGAGCGAGGGCAGGTGGGGGGGGGGGGGGGAGGCGAGGGCAGGTGGGGGGAGGGGGAGGCGAGGGCAGGTGGGGGGAGGGGGAGGCGAGGCAGGTGGGGGGAGGGGGCGGCGGTGGTCCGGCCGATGGGGGTGGTGGGGCGGCGGTGGTCCGCCCGGTGGGGGGAGTTGGGGCGGCCGATGGGGGGAGGTAGGGGAGGTGAGGGAGGTGAGAAGAGGTTAGAAGATCTCAGAAGACATAGGTCTACATATTCTCCATGCAGACCTCCTGCAGATGTTTTTTAATGAAACGTCTTCCAAAAAACAAACAGTGTGCGCAATCAAACATCTTCCCGCATCTGCGTGCGCGCATATGAAAAGGTGGGGAAGATGTTTTGATAAAAAACAAACAGCACCTAAGTAATGTATCCCAACCGTATGATATCAAAAGTCTAAAACTCTTTTCATATGAGTTCATTAGCTGTAATTATTTTTATATAAAGGTTAGAAAAGTTGTGTATTATATATGTTAGAACGAAACAAATAAACAGTGATTATTATGATAACTTAGGAATTATAAAATAGTTGAACAGTTTAATAATCTTGTATCATAATTTAGTAAAAAAGTTCTCTTTTTATTATAATTATAATTATTTTATATATAAGAGAAACAGAAAATAAGAGCAAAAAATCACTAGTAACTAATACGTGTCTCGTTATTTAATAGAAAAAAGATATGTTGTAAGATAATGGTAAGGAGACATTGGAGACTAACAACATGTGTCTCATCAAATATTTATTTATTACAATATTTAGATTAGATTCAAATCCCCACCCACGCATGTAAACACATGCACACACTTAGGTGCTGTTTGTTTTTTCTGCAGGAAAACGTCTGCAATTTGCGGACCACATCTGCAGCAGAAGAGGTGGACCAAATCTCTGCAGTCTGCAATAAAAAGACTGTTTGTTTTTAACATCTGCAGAATGCTAAAATATTCTGTAATTAAACTAAATTTATTTTTTAAACTTTGAAAACAACTAATACATTAATATATAAATAAAAGTCATAGAAATACATTATAAACCAAATTTAGAATTGATTGTTGTAATTTACTCTAAAATAAATAAATTTAGAATTGATTGTTGTAATTTACTCTAAAATAAATAAAGATAAAGTTATTACTCTATGTTTTATACTTGTATATTATTATAATAAACCAAACTTTGGGGAAAGCCCTCCTTATCTCTTTCCATTTCAACAAAGAGATTACCCTTCACGCGAATCTCTGCTCTTGAATCCGAATCCTCCGTCCTCCGTCAACAACTCACCGATAAGGACCTCATTGTTGACGACCTCCATAATCAGATTAACTCGCTTACCATTTCTCTGTCGGATGTTGTTGTGAAGATGAAGATGAAGATGGGGAGAGGGCCAAAGGGGAGGGGCCGAAGGGGAGCAGGCGCGATGGCGCGGTGGCAACGGGGGGGGGGGGGGGGTGGCGCGGTGGCGATGGGGGGGGGGGGGGCGAGATGGTTGTGAAGATGAAGATGAAGATGGTTATGAAGATGGGTGGGGAATGCGATGGAATCAGATGTTAGGGCTCAACCATTCTAGAAGAGAAGAGGTTAGAAGAGGTGTGAAGACATTGTTCCACCTCTTCTCCGTGCGGAGGTGAGGAAGCCGTTTTTAATTAAACGTCTTCCAGAAAACAAACAGTCTACGAAGTAAAAACCTCTTCCCGTGTCTGCGAGCGCGCAGATGAAGAGGTGGGAAGAGGTTTTTTCAAAAAAAACAACACCCCATTATATTGACAATATTTGACTATAAAAAAACCAAGCTGTCTTCAAATAACAATTTATCGTCTCGTATGTGGTTTTATAACTTTAATAAAATTTAACTTTTATTCATAACTTTTTTGACGGTTTATAATTTTTCTCGTAAGCGACTACCTTAATTATGAAGGAGGCGGTCGGAAAACGTTACGAGTAGGAGTAGTATCTATTTAATGTATATTTTTAATTTATCCCGCAATTGTCTTTTATTTGTAATTTTTACTAATTATAAAATGTGCAGGATCGTTGAAGGGTGTTGAGTTACAACACAACAACACAAAAAGGAGATTAACTAAACTTAATCAAACAGTATGACTGGATTAACCAAGATAAGACACTAAGAACACAAGTAATGAAAGAGACAGAACACAAAGAACACAAGTATATGGTTTTCAAGAACGCAGTATATTACTTTCTCTATGCTCTATTACAAGTGTTACAAAGCATGATTCAATGATACAAGAACATAAGATACTTATACTACATCCTACAGCCGGCTATACTTTGAAAGCCAGCTGGATACAATTGACTAGACACAAAACAAAATCAATTGTAGAGTCAAAAGGCAGATTGCCTTTTGACTAGTGACTATAACATGCCATAGCTCATATCCTTATCTACTACAAAAAGGATAAAGTACATGAAGTAGAAAGTTTATAGACACAAGACCTCAATGTACAGTTACCAAAAGCATGGACCTTTTCACCAACTCATGTAAGTTGGTGACCTTACAAAGGTGCAGCGGAAAGATGTCCAGCTTTATTGAAAAGTACATCAGATAAAGCATGTGTTAAAAAGTCTTTAGAAAAAATTTGTCTTCATGAGTTGAAGCTTCGGAAGACTTTGTCTCTGAGGCTTCGGAAGACTTCATATTTGGCTTCGAAAGATATTGGTCTTGGCTTCGGAAGATTTCACACTTAGAATATTTCTGTTACATGTACGAAACTTCCTAAGCATTCTTCTTCATAGTACTTGTGTAACATGCAGGCTAGACATTGGATGTTTAGGTTGCATCAGCCTCTTCATTAATCTCTACAAACTCCCCCTAGGCTGATGCTACCAAAACACTTAGTAGACTTCAGATGTCAACAGTCCTCATTAGGATGATCACCAATCCTTTCTTCATAAGGTGATCAGGATCCTTCAGACTATCAAAGTGTCTTCTCATATCAAAGAGGTTATGCAAAGGCAACTGAAATATATCTTGCCATGTGTGAATGTCTTCAGTGCCTTGATCTCTAATGACATGCCATCTTTCTGGATTTGTGGTGTATGTCCAAGACAAGATGGGTCTTCCTGATGCTAGATGAGCTGTTTGAATTGGAGTTGATGTAGCATCTTCTGGCTACACAATCTCAGGATGTTTTGAATCATCTTGGGTTTAGAAGAGGGTGCAGTCTTCTTCTTCTTTGGCTTTGGTTTAGAAGCCATCATCTTTTTTATCTTTATAGGTTTTAACTAAGCAGACTGGCCTGTAGTACCAGATTGATCTTCACTGTCTTTCTCAGTTGGGATTTCCTCTCTCTCAGACTGAGAAGGAGAGGGAGATTGACCCTGCTGTGGATCAGAAGATGAAGCATGCTGAGTTTCAGCAGGAGGTCCAGGTTGTGTTGTCTCTGGTTGTTCAACCTTAACCTCCACTTCAGGTGGGGCTTGACTTGGAGTGGAGTGTAAGTCAATGAGCTCTCCACTTTTGATCTTCTGCTTGATCACCCTAATATGCTCATCCATAGTGGATAGAGACATGGGGCCAAGTCTTCTTCCGGAGAATCCATATAGCTTCAAGAAGCTCATCATCCTCTGCCTATCAGCAGACTTCTTCATGCTCTTTTGGATGGTAGCTCTTGATTTTGCAGCTTCTTCCCTTTGCTTCTTCTTAGTTGTCTTTCTGTCCTTGATTATCTCAAGTTAAAGCTGTTTTAAGTACTCAAACTCAACATAGTCATAGGACAAGGAAGGAGTGCATCTGCCTAATAGAAGCCTGTGGCACTCAGGTAGTTGATAATCTTGATCCTCTCTTCTTCTTTGTCTTCCTGAGGTTCTTGTTGAACCACATCTTCTTGTGCAGGACTTTCCTGAACTAGGGAGAGGGTAGGCATATCCTTGTCAAATTGAAAAAATCAATTTGACAACAAGAAAGTTTAGAGATTTCGCTAGAGGCCGACGCGGGAAACAATCGTTCAACCATCATGTATGTTCGTATTGTAATCGACCCGAAAAATTCAGACAAGTTTGTGAGAACAGAATCAAATACTCTGAATTTCTGGTAAGGGGAACAAACAACGGAAATTGGAACAACATGTGGTATGTTAGTCTGCACGAAAATAAACATTTATGTGGAACAAGAAATTGTTCAAGAAATTCAAGAAATCATATTGAATCACGACCTATTTGCTGGGGTTTACTGCATATTACCGAGGCAAAGGGCAAGTCGAATTGAACTACAGTGGGTTTTCAAGGATTGTTGAATCAATATATTATAACCCCATAATGAAGAAGAATATCCTAAGTCTTGAACAATTGGCATTACAAGGTTTTGAAGTTACCTTTGAATGGACGTTATGTTATATAACAAAATATTTTAAGGATGACTCGGTTAAGAATCGAGAAGAGAATAATCAAGATCACATACCGGAGTGGATAAACTGCAATGAGATTGAAAAATGGGGTGATCTTGATCATTTGGCAGGAAAAAAAAGAAGTATTAAAGCACTTTGACATGTTAAACCTTGAAAGGATAATAAAAAGAGAGGGTTAATGATAAAAGCAACTGGTAGTGAAACAAGAAAGAAGTTTCAAGCATGGAAGATATGGTTACTTTTCTAGATCTTTTAAAGGTCATGAATCTAGGAATCATTCCAAAGCAGGCCATTTAAGAAAAGTTTAAAAGAATGGTTAAGTGGTTTGTGAAATATATACTGAAGCAACAAAATATATTTCTACCAAGATAGAAGGTCAAGTTATGGACTTGTATAATATCTATATGGGTGTTCAACTAATGGAGGAAAGACCATGAAAAGAACTTCTGGCAATTCGTAAAACCATATGGAATTTAAAATGGTATACAATAAGTATTTCAACTTAATGGAATGGTACTATTATGCATCAAAGGAAAGGCAAGAAGAGGCAAGAAGATTGGTGCTTGAAGAAGGAGAATATAGCAGAATAGAGGAAGCATTAGATGGAATGATATCTACAAAGAAAAGAATAATGAATGCTACCCAGGATCGACCATCATAATATGATCTGACAGCATAATGAAAGTGCTGAAAGTATTTGATGATCAAGATTACAGGAGGCATTGTTAGAAGTAATCTCATCATCAAGTTATTAAGTCTAAGTATCTTATGTAAATAAATAAAGTAGGCTTGTATTGTTTAATATTTGGGTCAACTTGGGTCTTATGTATGTCGGGTAAGAAGTTAGTTATGTAACCCGATAGTTTGGTTCCAATGTAACTATAATTAACCGCCATCCTAAAAGGGTATAAATAGACCCTGTTGTATCATTTAAATGCACGCAATAAAGATTTCTATTATATAGTTTCTCTATGCATTTATGTGTTTGTGCAGTGTATGTTCTTGAGAGTAAGAACAAGCGATTGTTTGATCTATCAAGAAACTTCATTCAACACCGATCTTGCTTATCATTCCTTTAAACTTGTTTTGTGCTAGTGGTTTGGTTAGGATGTCAACTATACATTTTTCTCTGGGTACAAGCTCTACATCGACTTGGTTGTTCTACACACACTCCGGGATAAAGTCATACCGGGTGTGTATTTGTTCTTCGATCTCCTATGGAATACTGGGTTTCTTGAGAGAGCAATCGCTGATTTATTGTCAATGCAAATTGTCAAATTTTGCACCTTCTACCCTATTAGTTCACCTTTAGTTGTTGAAGCCAAAGCACTTGGCATGCTACAGTTGCGCCAGCCATAAACTCTACTTAACACGAAGAGAATACCATAATGTTTTGTTTTTGGGAACACCATGGTATTGGCAAGTTCCTAAATAAAAACATGGATCACTTATGCTTCGATCGTCATCTCTATCAATATAATAGCTACCATTGCTTTGGCCCATAAGATTCACTTTACCACTTCGATCATATTTCACCCCATAGTTCAAAGTTCCTCATGGATATAGTGAGATATGTTTAACAACTTGGCCATCAGAGCTTTTTGGATCATTCATATATCGACTAAGAAGCCCAAGTGTATATGCTAGATCTATTCTTGTATGAAGTAGGAACCTCATGCAACCAACTATTTTCTATAAATTTTGTAACGTAAATGGATGTCTCGTCTTCGGCTATGGACAATATTAGTTATGGTTTGAGTGGCACATGGGTATGATTTACATCTTGCATTCGTGCTTCTTTAACCATTCTTCGGGCATATGCTTTTTGTTTTAAGGTTAGTTTTTCTTCACTTTGACCAACTTCTATACGGAGATAATACTTAAGCTTTCTAGATCTAACATATCAAAGTTTAATGACATTCCTTTCTTGAACTCTTCAATAATACTTGAACTTGTTCCTGTTATAACTTGATCTTCAACGTAAATCGCAATTATCAATAAACGCTTTCCTCTCGTTTTTGATATAAAGATTGTTCCCGGGAACATCTACAAAACTCCATTTCTTTTAGAATACAACCAAACTTTGTATTGATCGGGGAGCTTGTCTTAAAGTGTAGAGGGCGTTAAACAATTTGTTCAATTTTTGTTCTTCGCCTATGTTGATGAAACCCTTAGGTAGCGTTTGGTATGCAGGAATGAGGGACGAAATGGAATGAACCATTGTAGGTGAATGAATAAAGACATGTTTGATTTTTATATATTATATATATTATATATGTCAATTATATATGTTTTTTTTATATATTAAACTAAAAAATGTTCTTGCCTCACTGGTTAACACGCACGTGATTTTTGGAAGGATGTCACGAGTTCGAGCCTTGCAACCACTGAATTTGCTATGTTTTTTTCAATATTTAAACACCAAAATTATAATTTTATCCTTAAAACCCTAGCCTCAAATACCCACTAATTGACCTCATTGCATCCTCCAACTCCTAGTCGAATCTCCTGGTGTTGCCATTGAACCTTCCCCCCACCCAAATTGACCTCATGACTGTTGCTGCCTTTGAACCTGCGGCGGCCTCCACCCTCTCGACTCTCCACCCTCTCGACTCTCCACCCTCCAGCAGCACCTCCACCATTCGGGCCTCCCCCTGCTGCGACCGCAAACACTGCTGCCTCCCTCATCTTAGACCGCGACCTCCTCTGTAAGACTCCAACCCTACTGCGACCTATCTCCGACCACGAGCGTCTTCAACCAGCCTGCGAACTTGTCTTTGAAAGATAGTTTACAAGGTAAAAGCACTATAAACTATACATTAACAAAAGTGTTACTGTGGAATTCGTTTGATATCGACTTTATTGTTTTTGTGAAATTTGCTAGTTGATTACAAGGTTTGATATTGGCCTTATTGTTCTGTGTTTCTATGAAATTTGTTTGATATTGGCTTTTTAGGGTTTTTGTTTGTGAACTATCTAATTTTTGAATATTTGATAATGGCTTTTTAGGGTTTGTTTCTGTGAAATTTGTTTCTATTAATTGTAACACAAAACCGAGCAAACCGAGCGCTTGGTTTAAAACCGAACCAAGTTCGAGCATGAAGTTTGCGCTCGAATTTGTAAATTCGAACCAAACCGAGCAGTTCGGTTTGAAACCGAACCGAGTTCGAGCGGAGCTGCGTTCAGTTTGGTTCGGTTCGTAAACAACCCTACTCGTTATTTAATATGAAAGATAGATAATATTTATTTATTACAATATTTAGATTAGATTCAAATCTCCACCCACACATGTGAACACATGCACACACTTATATTGACAATAATCGACTATAAAAAAATCAAACTGTCTTCAAATAACTATTTATTGTCTCGTATGTGGTTTCGTAACTTTAATAAAATTTAACTTGTATTCAAATAACTTTTTGACAGTTTACAATTGTTCTCGTAAGCGACTACCATATATATGAAGGAGGCGGTCGCAAAACGTTACGAATGGGAGTAGTACTATTTATATATTATTGTATATTTATATCCCGCAGTTTTTTATTTTTTAATTTTTATTAATTATGAAATGTATTTTTCTTTTCGATCTTTTACATTTTTATTAAATGAATTTATTTTATTATTTATTACAAAAATATTAGAAAAGGTAGGAAAAATTGAAACCACCGGTAATTCTTAAAAGAAGAGAAATAAAAACATAAGAAATATGATGTAATACTAATGTAAAAAAGAGTAAGGTTTTGGTGTGGGAAGATTGAGAATATTTTCCCATTTCTTACTATTACCACAATCATCATTTTATGAGTATTCTTTATAATTTTATGTTGTGCCTCACGACATACCTTAGCGCCTCAGGCACCACCACCGCCACCAAAATTGATGCCATTGGGTGTGGGCACACCACCCTAACAGCTCATTACTTTTTTTTGAAAGAATAAATATTCACTATAGGCATGAAACAAAATTACACAAATTTTGAAGTAAATTGTAATTTTCATACTTGTGTTTTAAGAATGTTAATAGGATCAGCCCCAGCTTAACAGTTTGCATACTTGAGTTTACGAATGCTAACACTTTACGTAAATCCGTCCAATTTTCGTTAAACAACCGTTAAATCTCACTCACATGCTTCACACGTGAGAGGCAAACTTGTCAATTCACCTAATTAATAATCTCCCACCGTCGGTAGGGTTCCGGCGTGTTTATGCCGTTTGTGTTCCATTAGTTTTCATATTCTAATCTTACTGTCTTGATGAGATGTGAACACTTTTCTGTTATGAAACGTGACGGATTTGACAAAACCTGATGAGGAATCGTTGACGGTGAAAGTGTTGATGAGGGAGGATGACATCGTTTCGAAGCATGGATGTGGTTGCGGGAGGCGGCCTAGAGGCAGTGGTTGTTGATGACGATGTAGTTGATGTGGGCGGTGGGGTAGGGTTTGAGGGCGGTGAGACAGCTGCCTCCAAAACCTCTCACCGGAGACTCACAAACTCACCGTCTCCCACCATTGACTCACTTCCCTCAAACCCTACCCCACGCCCACTCAGCCACCCTCCTCGTCGTCAAACAACACCGCCTCTATGCCGCCTCCTGCAACCATATCCATGTATTTGACATGACGTCGTTCTCACTCATTGACACTTTCACCGTCATGATTCCTCATTAGGTTTCATAAAATCACTCACGTTTCATAATGGAAAAATGTTCACATCTCATCAAGACAGTACGATCAGAATATGGAAACTAACCAAACACAAACGACATAAACACACCAGAACCCTACTGATGGTGGAAGATTGATAAATTGGGTGACTTGACAGTTTTGCCCCTCACGTGAGGAGCACATGGGGGAGATTTAATGGTTGTTTAACAAAAATTGGACGAAGGTATGTAAAATGTTAGCATTCGTAAACTTAAGTATACAAACTGTTAAGTTGGGGCTCATCATGTTAAAAAACACAGGTATGAAAATTACAATTTACTTTTAAAAGATTAATAAATTAGGTGAATTGATAGTTTTGCCCCTCACGTGACAAGCACGTGGGGGGAGATTTAACGCTTGTTTAACGGAAATTGGACGGAGGTACTTAAAATGTTAACATTCGTAAACCCAGGTGTGCAAACTGTTAAATTGGGGCTGATCCTTTTAACACACTCAAAACACAGGTATGAAATTTGCAATTTACTCAAATTTTTATAGCAAACACAAATTAATCTGTCCAATCCAGTCCTCTAGATCTATACACAATGAAAGCAACAAAAAATTTTCTAATCCCAAGCCCTAAATAAGAATTGAGATCGAAGGTGCATGCCGGATTGCCGGTCTAAGTGAACTGGTTTCTTTAACCCCACCGTTTAACCCACCACATACAAAAGACTGGTTTCACAACCTGTATGAAACATCCTAACCATTTCAAACCCTGTATCTTACTATGCGCTCATATCAAATCCCACCCTTATCATACTACCAACATACTCACCAAACCATGCTATTAACGTATAACCAGGTTATTTTGTACTTAAGGAATCTACATAATTTGCATATAACAAAAAAAAAACAACTCGAATTCATTTCAAAAGCCACCCCATCAAAAATGAAAAGAAGATACTGAACAAGATGATAAAGAAGATGATGGAACATATGATGATCTATAAGTGTATGAGAGTAAGGATGAAGACATCATAAGTAGAAAAATCATTGGCCGAACAGATTTATAAAAAACATATATTTGTATATATGTAATGATATATTAATATATACATAACTTTTTTGTCAATTTTATTAACTAAGTTTATATTTTTTAAACATATGCAGAAACATCATTGGCCGAGCAGAATCGACAACAAGAATATGATCCTTAAGCATTAAGCAACTACAAAAGTATTTTTGAAAGGATAAGTTTCATAAGTTTCAAGACATGAAAGGTTGTAAAAAAACCATGTCAAATAGAAACCAAAGGAGGCTATAGGTGCGGAGTTTGGTTCTCAAGCACTAAAATGAACTAAAAGAGCAGAATCGAGCCACTATATAAGCTCAAATGAGCTAGTTATAATCTCCCTCCTCGACCTTAATGAGAACGCAAAACTGAATGTGTCAAGTAAAGGAAATAAAGTGATGGCGTCTTCGAGCAAAACAACATTGAATAAGACTATAACTAGTTAAACCAACATTAGCCCGTTCTCAATAGAAGTTGAACTTTGAGTTTTTGCGACCACAAAAACTAAACTACAATTGTTAATATCTTTACTCTTGAAACTTGACAATAAACCATAGCTACAGTGATCATTTTTTGTGACTATTAAGTGTCATACACTATTCGGCTTATCCGACATGGTCCCTATCTCTGCCCCGGCACTGGCCGGCACGTAGGTCTATTCCGCGCCATTTCATTCAAGAAAACACTTTTCTTTAGACTTCCATTTTGTGCACGAAAAGGTTCAACACTAGACAATTCGTGCTAGCTACTCATATTGCTATGGATGACCAACTTGTTGATGTTCTCACATAACCGCTGCTCAAACATCATTACAATCATCTCCTGTCCAATATTGGAGTTCTCCCTAGATCGTCCATCTTTGCAAGGGCATGTTAGATAACACTCAGTTTCCCCCATTTATTAATTAATGTTTTCAAAATATCTTATATTTGATTGTGTCTTCCTATATTGTTTTAATTAGTAGATAGCATCTAGGAATGAGCTGTATGGTTATTCATACACATTTAATGAGATAAAACTGTATTTGGTTGATTCCCTGTTAAAAATCTACTAGGTCGCATCGGAGAGAATCCTAGTTCGAAAAGTCAAGGTGATCTTGGAATCGGGAGTATTAGGACAAATGTGGCTTTACTAACTAAGTGACGAGGGATGTATAAAGTTGATTATAATGATCTTTTGGGTTGAGGTAATCAATTATATTCTTCTAATGTTAGGAGTTGACTGTGGAACAACATCTATGTAAAACAAAGGGGTGTTTGAAAATATATAGCTAAAGTATAGTGGGTGTTGAAAGACTTCAAGTCTTCAATATTGAGATTATTGCCTTAGAAAAAGGTGCAGTGGAAATGATGTTTCAATCTCTTTTTGAGTAGAAAATTTGTATGAAGGTGTGCCGGTGAGGGATTTATTTCTAAACATTATAATGTTGTAGAATGATAAACAAAAAAAATGTAAAGAGGTAATTCGAGTACAAGGAAAATTAAATATAATGTGCTGGAAGTAGAATTGAAAAAGAGAAACTATGGGCAAACATGAATTACGAGAACTATAATGGTGCTACCATGGACTACAAAAACATAATGTTTTGGATAGAAGAGACAAATGGAAATGGTTGGGTAAGGTCTCTAGCATCTTCTTGGTTAAATCACTCGAGTCAACAAACGAACAAACTTGGTCTAAGCGGAAAAGTTCTATGCATCAATGGGCAATAGATTCGAGAAAAAGCTCAATTTCTTTGGGCGACGAGCTGCATTGAATAGAATCCCTATAAAATAAGTTTTAGCTAAGAAAGAAGTAAACGTGAATGCGGTGGCTAGTGCATGTTGTTGGGAAGAGATCTAAGCGTTGAATCATATGTTGATCACTTGTTTATATGCGAAGAGAGTTAGGGCTCAAGTAAACACTTAATGCAAGGTTGCAACCTCTCCAAGGGTTCGATAGCAGAAGTCTTACCACACCCTATGTTGTTAGAGTTACCAAAGATGTGTAAAAAATGTATACATTCGATTCTTCATGGTACATTGTGTTAGGATCAGTGATCTACGTTTGATTGATTAAAAAGTATGGCAGCGGAAATCAAACAATGAATTAGACAATTCACAAGAACACAATTGATATTCAATATAAAAGTAAACGGTTATAGAGAGAGAGAATTCTGCGAAAGATATTTCATTCAATATGCGCTTTCGTGGTAACAGAATGTCACACGTACAATTAGGTCAACATCTCTTATATACGAGATGTGACGTCTGCTGATGTCACTTGATAGTGACATCTAACAGAATTATTTAAACTACTGATAGTTAACACAACTACTGAAGATGTCAAAACAGCTGACATCTTCTTACAAAAATACTAAGTGTTAACTATCACTACAACTACTGAAAAGAAACTACTGAAACAGCTGATAGTGTTAACACAACTACTGATAGTTAACACAACTACTGAATTATTTAAACTACTGATAGTTAACAGAATTATTTAAACTACTGATAGTTAACACAACTACTGAAGATGTCAAAACAGCTGACATCTTCTTACAAAAATACTAAGTGTAACTATCACTACAACTACTGAAAAGAACTACTGAAACTACAATGACTGAAGAACATGCTCTTCAGTCGTTTTACAAGTACTGAAATAGAAAAGAAAATTACAGAAAGGAAACCATCACAACAACTGAAGAATGCTTCTTCAGCTGTTGTAACAAACTCTAAAGGCTTCAGTACTTGTACTTGAACTTCAGCTGTTGTCATCAGCTGATGTCTTCAGTTGTTGTCTTCAGTCTTTGTACTTCAGCTGTTGATCTTCAGTACTTTAGTTTTCAGCTGTTGATCTTCAGACTTTGGTCTTCAGCTGTTGAAGTCTTCAGTACTTTAGTCTTCAGATTTTGAAGTCTTCAGTACTTTAGTCTTCAGCTATTGATCTTCAGACTTTGGTCTTCAGCTGTTGAAGTATTCAGTACTTTGTTCTTCAGCTGTTGCTCTTCAGACTTTGTCAAACAGCTAATCAAGTCTTCAGCAGTTATTGTGATGTCTGTGGGACTTAGAGGTCTTTCTGATCAGGCTCATTGGTTCTTTTGGTCCAACAAACTCCCCCTGAACCAATGCAGCCAAAACCTCTAAACTTATTGAAGATGTCCCACTTATTATGGCAGAAAGATTGGTCTTTTTGTCTTCTAGATCAGCTCAGAAGTGACCCTTGTAAGCACAGGCCTGGGAAGAAGTCTCAATGATCTGTTTTGCAAAGGATGAATGGGAACTCTGTCTTGGGGAACTGGACACAGAGCTGTTACCCCATCCATGAGATCTACTTCCCGACTATGAGTCTGTATGACTCCCTTGTATAGGCCTCAAGGAAGGTTATTTGTTCCTCCATGGTAAGCTCTTCTGCTCCTCCTTCAAAAAGTGATTCTGGCCCACAATACTCAAATAGGTATTTGACCTGCTTCCCATTTTTGAGTTCCACAGTTGTTATTACTCTATAAGCAAATTCATCTGGGTGATTACCCTCTAAGAACAACTGGAGCTCATTCTTTCTAACTTCCTCAAGCCTCTTATACACTAACCCCTTTTTCACCATTTTATTCTCCAGCATCTTTTGTGGGGTCATTTTAGCTTTATAGGCTTTCTTGAAGTCATCTAGGATTTCCCAGGGTGATACACAAAGACCAGTGAGATCACTTCATCTACAATCTTCTTTACTTGGCCAATGTATCTCTGTGGAATGTTTTTCTTTTGAATCCTATGAGACACCCTGGGATCAGGCCAAATCCTCACTCTCTCCTTTTGATATTGAAAGGTATGTTTGAGAGTGTATAACTGAGAGCATGCTTCTTCATGTTGATGATTGAAGATGTGGCAGCATATGCTTTGTCAACTCTTCTCAACAGTTCCTCATCATGTTGTTTGTGAAGCTCTTCTTTTTCTAACTTCACTTTCACAGTTTGCCTTTGAGACTCAGGAGTAACTGTTGGAGGGTGACTTGTGGCCTTAGGCAACTGTATAACAGCTAAGAGTGGCAGCCTATCTTCATCTTCATCATTATCTTCTTCTAGCCTCAATACCCTTCTCTTCCTCTTCTGGGGTACATCATTCGGCTATTGGTTTTGAGGTAAGGGAATTGGTTTGGTGGGTTGTGGTTGGGTGGTTTTTGGGGTAAGGGATTGTTTTAGTGGGTTTTGGTGTGGGAATTTTGACAGTCTGTTCTAGCATTTTGGATGTGAGTGCGGCTTTAGATTGCTTGACTAGTTCAGTCCTGCTCCCAGCACCAGCTTCATTTAAGGCTTCAATAACCAATCCTTTGGTATATACTTCAGACGAACAGATCTTGGTGGTTATTGCCAAGATGCTGTCCCTGGACCATGCCTTGATTTCAATCAATGATCTACCAAGATACTTAGCTATGAACCTGATCATGATTTCTAGCCTTTCCCTTTACAACATATCATACTTGCCCATCTAGCTTGGATTTCTTCAATGTCCAATCTTCTGATTTCTGAGTCAGGTTTTTCAGTGTCATGACCTTGCCTAAACAACTGATCAATGATATTATCCATTGATCGGCTGTGTTCGGCATCAGCCTCCTTCACCATTATCTCCAAGTCAGTCTCCTTTTCATTCTTCTTTTCTTGTATGTGACATGAAAGTCTTTAATACTTTTAGTCACTTTCTCCATGTCAGCTTCCTTCTCCTTCTCCTTCTCAGTCTCTTTCCTATCTGCAATCCTCTTTCTTTTTGCTTTCACTGACTGAATCTCATCCTCATTTTTGGTTGTATTGGTTGCAAGGGTTTGATTGTCAGAAAGCCTTTTGCTCACAATATCCTCTATCAAGGGTTGTATAACTGAGGGAAGCCTTTCATCAAGGGTTTTAATCACTATATCAGTGATAATTGGTGTGAGGAGAGGTAAGGAATTTTGAAAGATAGCAGCTATTTGCTCAGGGGGGTTCTGTCCCTGAAAATAGTGCCAGAAGCAGAGGCAGGTGGCTGAGTGTTTTGGAGTGGCTTTGTGTATGGGAGACCTTCAGAGGAAGGTGCCATTTGTGGGGTTTGAGGGGTAGATGGTCTTTGATCCTGAGAAATTTTGGCAAGCAGCTCGTTGAGTCGCTCACCTCATCCTCGAGGATGGTGTTTTGGGCTAAAACATCATAAAAGAAGCCCAGGTCATCATCAGTGTTTACTAAATCACCTGACCTCCTGATAGAATCAGGATGAACATGCTTTGAGTGTAGATCAGTAGTAGCATGTGCCCCTTGGTCATGGTACTAGGGACTTCCTACCTCAGGACCATGTCCTTCATCAGCAGTTGCCTCTGGTGAGGTCTTATGAATGTTACCAACTTCAGCCTGATCATATGTTGAAGCAGGAGAAGTGGCAGCCTCACCAGAAGTTCCAATCTCCTTTTCTACACTTGGAGATGGAACATTGTAACCCCTGTGCTGTGGGTTGTCAGAAGCACTTTGGTCCTCCCCCTCAATGGTTACGGTATGCCCAGTTGTGATTGGTTTCTGGGGAGGGGGTGAGGAGTGCAACTGACTCAGCACTTGTGCAACAATAAGTGTAGGACTTGGAGGGGCGGTTGCATGTGGAGATTGGGTAGAAGCAGATTGCACCCGGGGTGAGTGGTGCGCTTCAATGGTAACCCTCTCAATTGAGATAGGTTCCAGCAATGTGGTCCCCCAATATTGGTTGCAACAGGATCCTGTTGAGAGGATACATGTGCGGCTTTGGCAGGCTGAGTCTTTGACATAACTGGGGGGTTAAAACCAGTATGTGTGACCTGTGTTTGTGGTACAGGGGCATCCTCAGGGGACTCATCTCCCTCAGTAGCCATTTTTGGCTTTTTGGATTTGTGTTTGGTGGGGACTTTGTATTTGGAGGTGGTGGTTGTGGGTTTCAGCTGCGTGGGTTTTCGCAGCTTGGCAGCCTGTTTGAGTGATTGGTCTGAGTTGTGCCTGGAGTATACCTCAGGCAATACAACCATGGCAGGGACTCCAAGGCCAACAAGTCCCTTAGCTTTCAGCTGGTTCTCTATAATGGCCATGATGAACCGAGGATATAATATCCATCGGTTAGCAATAGGTTTTGAGGCCATATCCTTAAGTTCAAGAAAAATTATTTCAGAAAAATTTAAGTTTTGTTGCTCAAGGATAAAGAAGAATACCTGCTGCCACCTGGTCGACATTTGATCCCAAGAAGAAGTCTTAGGAGCTATGCAAACATTCACCATATGAAAAATAAGGCGTTCTGCATCATGGAAATGCTTCTTCAAGATGGTAGAGGCGCTGAGGTTACCCTGGTATCCATGGTGGGCAAATGATAGATCAGTGGTGCCCTTTGGATACCCAGCGGGGAAAGTGGCATCATCCAGTTGTAGAGTTTGGCGAAGGATGCCAGAGTGATGACCACCTGTCGGTTGTTGACGAACGACTGGAGAGTGTCGGTGGCATTCTCCCCAGTGATGAGGGTGACGTTCGTCCAGAACTGATGTAAGGATTCGGCATAAATAGTAGGATTTAGAAGGAAGGCCGTTTTGTAGGGAGAATGGACCATTAGATCAATGGCATTATCAAACTTTGTCCAGAAGGGTGATTTGGTAAGGTACGCAACACAGTTGTGTCTTGGTTTAAGCTTCATGGTCGCCATTAATGTGAGAGAAGATTTGGAGGTTTTGAACGTTAGGTTTTGAGATATGAAGCTCTGTAAGATTAGGTATTTATAGGGTAAGGGTTAGAAAACACTGAAAGGTCAGAGGTTGAAACAACTGAAGTCTTGGTTTTAGGCATCAGCAGTTATAAAACTACTGAAAACCATGGCTTTGGCTTCAGGTGTTGTAAACAACTGATAACTTGGTTTTAGTCATAAGTAGTGGTAGAACTACTGAAGACATGGTTTTGTCATCAGTTGTTGTAAACAGCTGAGGACTTGGTGTTAGTCATCAGTAGTTGTGAAACTACTGAGGACATGGTTTTGTCATCAGCTATTTAGGGTGAAACAACAGTTGTAGAAACAACTGAAGAGAAAGTTCTCATCAGTAGTTTTCGTCAATTCTTAGCTTTTCAGCTGTTTCATACTATCCTCAACACTTACTCATCAGTCTTTTTGCTGTTTTCAGTTGTTTCATAGGACATCAGTACTTGATTTGTTTTTACTGATATCGGTAGTTATAACTACATCAGTAGTTGTAACTTGATCAGTTGTTTTAATAGAATCAGTACTATATGTGATGGTTACTAATGATCATCAGTACTTAGTTACTGAGATCATCAGTAGTTATCACTTATTCTAGCTGCAGCATACCAAGCCTTAACACTAGGTTTTGGAAAGTTAAACTATCCAAAGGCCTAGTAAAAATGTCTGCAAGCTCATCAGCACTAGGCACAAACTTTGGATCAATCAGACCTTTTTCAAAACAGTCCCTAATAAAATGATGTCTAATCTCTATATGTTTGGTCCTAGAGTGCTGGACTGGATTTTTGACAATGCACAGAGCTGAAGCACTATCCATTAATAATGGAGTCTTAGTCTCTGTAATGCCATAATCCAAAAGTTGGTTCTGAAGCCAGAGTACCTGAGAAGTACAACTTGCAGCTGCAATGTACTCTGCTTCAGCAGTGGATGTAGCAACAGATGTTTGTTTCTTACTCTGCCAAGAAATCAAACAGTTGCCTAGGAATTGACATCCACCAGAAGTTGACTTTCTGGTTAACTTACACCCTGCATAGTCACTATCTGAAAAAGCAACTAATTTGCAAGAGTGTCCAGTGGAATACCATAAACCTAGAGATTGTGTACCTTGCAAATATCTAAAGATCCTCTTGACTGCAATCAAATGAGGCTCTTTAGGAGCAGCCTGAAATCTAGCACAAACACAAGTTGCAAACATGATATCTGGTCTAGAAGCTGTTAAGTACATCAAGGACCCAATCATACATCTGTAAAGTGTTTCATCAACAGCTTTACCTTTCTGATCTGCATCCAGTTGTGTGGTGTTGCACATGGGAGTAGAACAGGGCTTACAATTTTGTAAATCAAACTTATTCAAAAGATCTTTTGTATATTTTGACTTATGAATAAAGATTCCATCAGCCTTTTGTTTGATTTGCAAGCCTAGAAAGAACTGTAATTCTCCCATTGTATTCATTTCAAACCTTTGTTTCATTAAACATGTAAAATCATCACACAACTGGGGATCAGAGGATGCAAAAATAATATCATCAACATAAATTTGAACAAGTAGCTTATGCTGATCCACCTTCTTAATAAACAAAGTTTTATCTATGGGGCTTCTAGTGAAATTATTTTTAAGAAGAAAATTAGAAAGTGTTTCATAATAGGCTCTAGGAGCTTGCTTCAACCCATAAAGAGCCTTATCAAGTTTGTACACCCAATCAGGATGTTTATTGTCCTCAAAACTTGGTGGTTGACACACATAAACCTCTTCTTTTATTTTACCATATAAAAATGCACTTTTGACATCCATTTGAAAAACTTTAAGATTGTGGAATGCAGCACAGGCTAAGAACAATCGAATTGCCTCTAGTCTGGCTACAGGGGCAAAGGTTTCATCATAATCAATACATTCTTCTTGTGAAAACCCTTGTACAACCAGTCTAGCCTTGTTCTTAACAATAAGCCCATTTTCATCAGTTTTATTCCTAAACACCCATTTAGTGCCTATTGCACACTTACCTGGGGGTAGAGGAACCAGTTCCCACACTTGCTCTTTCTTGAACTGAAGTAGCTCAAGCTGCATGGCTTCAACCCATCCATTGTCTCTCAAAGCAACATGATAGTTCTTTGGCTCTAGCTGACTGATGAAGAGAGCATAAAAACAGAAGTTAGATAATTGACTTCTTGTTGAAACTCCAGCATTGATATCACCAATAATTGAGACATTGGGTGATTCTTCAGCTCTTGATAAACAATGAGATCTATGCAAGTGTTTGTAGAACCTTCAACAGCAGCAGATGCTGATGCAGACTCTTGAAACCAAGAATTAGATGGTAAATCAAAAGATGTAGAGGAATCAGATACCTCATCAGCATTTGTTGTGGATGGAACGGCAGAAGCTACAGGAACATCAAGTTTAGCACACTCAGGCAGTTGATCACTAAACTTGAATAGGTGAGTATTGATATTATCATCATCAATACCACCAGGTGGAAGACATGCTGCAGAAGATGATTTATCCACATGATCTGCAACAGCTGGAGGTTGATAAGGAACATATTAACATAACCCGGATAATGACATGCTCATGCACTACGGTGTGAGCACGTTTACAAACTTTGCTACATGAGTTGTGGCGTATACATTAACATGATTATTCCGCGCGCATCTTAACATAACCCGGATAATGACACTGACATAGTTATCCCGCGTTGCGAAGTGTGTACGAATTTTGTTACACACATTGCCTCGATGATAATATCATGCTACAAAGACGTTTGAAGTTAGTAAAATTTTTTTAAATATTGAAACATAAATATAAAACAATATTATCTTTCACATTTCATTACACAATATTAAAAAAAGTAATTTAAATAAAAAGAAATTAATAATAAAAAAAGGCAGTTTAGCAAGAAAAGAAGAAAGAAAAGAAAATGAGTAACAGAACATAAAAATAACAATATGTTGCATGACAGTATTCAGGAAAAAAGATAATTAAGCTAAACAAAATCCGGTAAAATCCATAAAAATAAAAAAAAACCAAAAGATATTGACCAATCAAAGTGTGCCACATGTCAGATCAATGGTTAATCTATCAAGACTTACTAGTGGGTCGTATAGAATACTAGGTTATAGTTCATGTATTACATGGGTAGAATAAATAAATATATTAAAATTACTAGTTTTATAAATATTTTATTTTTTAAATATTATTATCGATTGTAAAATAAAAATATAATGAATATTTAAAAGTTATAACACATAATGATTTAGAAATTATTACTCTATATTTAATATGTATTAATACATTATTAAAATAACTATATTTATATTTTAGATGTTAATAATTTAGTTTACTTATTTACAATAATCATTTAATATGAAAGATGCAAGAAACATAAATATAAATATATTTTTTAACATATTTTAGTTAAAAAAAGTTAAATAAATTGTTTTTATTATGAGAGAGACGGGTAAATGTTTTTTTTGAAAACCTTATTTTATTATAGGTTATTGATTATTTTTAGAGACTAAAATGACTTAAGCCAACAACAAACAAAAAACATATTAAGATCAAGCAACACAAGATTAATATACGAACCATTTGATTTATAATCAAAAAGGTTAAAACCAGATACAAGCAACACCCCCTTAATTCGATGAACAAAATCAACACAAAACATCAAACATCGAACAAAACTTATATATATATATATATATATATATATATAATATATATATATATATATGTATGTGTATATATATGTATATATATGTGTATATATATGTATATACATATATATATGTGTGTGGTATATATATGTATATGTATATATATATATGTATATGTATATATATGTATATGTATATATATATATATATGTATATGTGTATATATATATATGTATATGTGTATATATACATATGTATATGTTATATATACATATGTATATATATGTATATGTATATATATATACATATATATATTATATATATATATATATGTATGGATATATATATATGTATGGATATATATATATATATACTAGCAAGGGACCTGCGCGATGCGGCGGTGACGACAATTTATAACACAAGGCTTGTTTTCAATTAGTTTACGAATTCTCTTGTGATGTATTTTCGTCTATCAGTTTTCTTATTTATAGCATCAGAGAGGAGCTCCATATAATTTACAACATTTTAACCTATAATATTGCATCCATTTCTAGGATGATTATACAAGAGTATCTCCCAATATCACGTGTGTTAATGGTAATCAATATCTCCTGTTTAGTCCTTTATGCTTTGCATGAATCCAATACCTTTTGACAAAATTGTTTTCATCCACACAAAAAGACCTTGATTAAACCTCAAAGAAGGTTTTCTTTATTCATTGATCAAATAGGTCTTTTAGTAGTTATTACTTAACTATCTCACTCTGATCTAATTGAATTCACAAATAATAAAACAAAACTTTGTCTTTTGTAAATAAGATCCATAAACAACTAAATCAAATAATAATCATATGAAAAACTGGACTGAAATAGAATTATAATGGATTGAAATAAAATTGTAATTAACAAATAAAAAAAAGTGTATTAACTTATACGTATATATAATGGAACTAAGGAGGCAGGAGCTATTCTGGCAGCGATAGTCACCGTCCTGTTGTGGACTCACTTGAATAGAGTCCCGGATCCTTTTTCCTTGTCTAAAACTTTAAATAAAGATATATATTTTGTTTTACCCAGCTCGATTGAAAAGATCAAAACAACATATAAACATAACTGCTTCATAACTGCTTGATTGAACTAATAATTTTGTTTTACCCATTTGAACCATTAGAAATGAAACACAACCAGGATCAAACCATTTAAGACCTTAACGTTTGGCAATCTAGAAGACAGGTGAAAATTTTAGGCTAGAGAGCGTAACTCTCTTGATAATTGATATGATTCATTCCGAATGCTAAAACTTGGGAAATTGTAGATGA